>JAHDVF020000167.1:600000-776812 GCA_022606425.2 Lepidostoma basale
GCCTCATGGGACTCGTCCTCGTGGAAGACCTCCTAAAAGATGGAAGGATAGCTGGGAGTCTGCCTTACAGGAGAAGTAACACTCTGGAAAACAGACAACATAGGTCTACAACAAGAAAAAATAAGTTTTTATAAATCATTTATTACGTATATTTTTATATCAAAATATTTCATTCATAGTATTGAGGAAATCATCTTTGTGAAAATTGTTTCGATCATAACAACTCATCCATGATGGAACTCAAACTCGATATTTTCAAAAAGTGTATGATAAAACATTGTGATATTTTAACAGTGCTGTATATGCGATAAATATATAAATATGTTTAGCGTGAGTACTTGTTTAGATTGAAATAAAAACCGCGTATTATCGCCGCGATGTTAATGATTGGCATTAAGAAACGTTAGCTTAAAATGTAAACTCAAATTAATAATAAGATTAAATGTTCAACGTTAATGTAACATTGTATTTTATCCTAATTTATGACCCAATCCTAAAAATTCACCCCTTAATAAACCACGCGAACGGGATCAGATTACTCGTTAAAAAGTCAGTCTATGAACTCCGTAAAATCCTCCCTAAACCCTAACTTAATTATTCGTCTCTAACATTGTGCTGTGATTTTATGTAGGACACACACCATTTTGATTAAAGCCTCAGTATCGTTTAGCCGCTTTTCTTCGGTCTTTAGATGGTCTGAAAGTTGATAAATCGTTACCAATTACTCGAAATGATTGCTAACTGTTTTAAGTATCTAATGCTGCTTCAATATAATTCAAAGGGACTAGTAGGTTTGAAATATTGTCGGTCTGTTTTAATTTAATTTGATAACAGCCGGTTTTATTAACCATCAAAAATCGTCGTGAAATAGGATGGCCATTAACTCGGCATACCTTTTACAGGACAGAAGTTTAAATCGTCAATAGAGTATAATTTAAAATAATATTTTACACGGCCATTAAAGTGGTTCGTGAGCGCAAATGGACGCGTGAGCACGCCCGCATCCCCCCCAGGCCGGCGCGGGCGCTAGATGGCGGCGCTGCCAAGATTTCCAGTTAAAAATCTGTTTATTTTCCGTGAAAGTGATGGATGCCGTGTCACCGAGTAATCACTTTAGGCTGGACGATGTAATTATAAAGACAACGATAATAATAACACGACTCGGTGTAAACATTTAAAAAGAATTTCGTGTTAATTAAAAAATAAAGTGTGACGTTTCGTTTCGACAAAGCTTCCTATTGATTTTAAGGGATTGATTGAAGTTTTATTTTTCACGTAGCGAATCGCTTTTCTATTTTATTTCTTAAACTGTAAACAAATTAGTAAAATTGCCCTTTGGAGAATCTTCTCAAAATGAGTTCAAGGAGGAGATTTTTGTGTTAAATTTAACGAAAATCAACGAAGCGTTCTAACAATTTGTCTAGTTGAGGAATTTTCAGTAAGTCTTATGCTCAACTCGACTTAGTTGCTTACTAGATAAATACGCTCGCTGGAATATCCGAACACACCCATCTCACTGTTCAAACACGGGATCCTTTATCTTCCGATGCTTTCCTGCTGAGCACTGGCGGGGTTTTATACTACTCTTTCATTTACTTCAATACTTCAATAACATTCTTTTTAATGCTCAGCTAAACGACGGGAAATATGTTTGTTCTGATTAAATACGATGAGTGATCGTCTTACAAGCTCTTAGACTGCGCTCTACTTCCGATGATTAATTTTTAGCATTGATATTTGTAGCATTACTGCCAGTATGTTTGGGTTTGACGCTACTCAAATATTTGAACAGTTTGTGGGCAAAGGTTTGAAACGCGCGTATTTCCCTGTTTACTTTAATACGCGTATTATCCTAAAGTATATCATATTCAACATAGTTTTGGTTTATAAATACGCAGAGTTTGAATCAGTTTTCTTTAATGTTGATTTACGCATTTAGGCTAGAAAAAACCTTCATAAGCCGTTATTTAGATACAAATATCATAATTTCTTCAAATGAAGTATAAATAAGTAAGTATTTGATTAAATTTTTATTTATTGTAATAAATTACATCAAATTTCTCTATTGTTCCAATACAAATACAAAGTATCAAGACCATGTGGAATTTGATAATTTTTCCCTAAACTGTGAAGCAGTTTTGGGAAAATATACGTCTTAGAATAAGTAACGCAAAATTGTCGCCATTTTCAGGGGATAAGCTAACATTTATACATCATTAGGTAGTAAATTAGAACAACTGTTGCATGCAGATATTTCCGTCGGAGACCTAGAAATTAGAACTTGTTCCGTATGTGTATGGTTCTTGCTCTTAATGGGGTTTGCATATTTTTTCTTCATATTATTAGATTCAACAGTTGCAATAAGCTTATGATGATCAACATGAACGATGCGATTAAATTACTCATAAGAGGGGAAAACTTAGCAAATTTAAACGTGTTTATAGCTCGAATCCAATTATCAAAAGCAATATTTAGAATTTCATTATAGTCACGAGATTCTTGCAACGAAATTGATATTATAGCGAAACGCATTACTTTATGTAAATCTGTCAAAATCACACTTCCTCGTACGAAAGTGAAAGATGATAAAATACGTTTATTTTTCTTAAAAATATTTTTTCAGACCTCACAAAATCATTTCATTTCCAACTGTAGCATGTACGTTTGTAAGTACGTTTTAATATACATGTATACATTACAATAACTTCACATGTCAGCCTAAAACCGAATATGAGACACTCCGATTTCGTACCGTATTATTCGGAAATTGAATAAAGTCTCGAATTCTCGATTCGATTACGATAAAATAAAGCAATATCGTAATTAGATTTGGCAAAAGAAAAATAACGCCACGAATATCAACTATTTCTTTCAATGTGGCCGCAGAAAATATATATCTCTCAAATTCCAGCTTATTGCGGAGTTCGGTAATCGAGTTTAAACTAAGAAAAGTTTTTCAGGTTATCGACACAAAATTTCATAAATAAAAATACTAGATTCGTAACTACGCCCAAAATTTTCGCGATTCGCTCGTGGGCAAGGAATTTGACACAAATCAGAATAGAAAGTGATTCGAGAGAGTTCTTCAAAACTTTTCAGAACAAGTAATCTTAAATCATAATAAAATTCTTGAATCTAAGTGAGAAAGTAGAGAGTTACAAATATATTTTTCCACATGTAACAATATTTTAAGTAGGACTAAAATATGAATGTTTTTTTGTTTGTTTTCAAAATAATTCTTTAGTTTTTCTTTAGTAAGCATTATACATTATACTCGTATTTAATGCGTTCAAATTTTGTGCCTTTAAAAATAAAAACTGAATATGCTGCAAACATTTTTTTATTTAAAAAAGTATACGGTTTTCGTAACATATATTTTTGCATTAAAGAACGGTTTCAAGAAACAATCCAACCGCGGACGGCTAATCGCCTTGAAAGCAGAGGGCAATGTGTCCTTTCCGGTTTAAGTCCTTCTTATCATGCTAATCATTACCTATTCATGGCATCGTACCG
Source organism: Lepidostoma basale (assembly GCA_022606425.2). Taxonomy (NCBI): domain Eukaryota; kingdom Metazoa; phylum Arthropoda; class Insecta; order Trichoptera; family Lepidostomatidae; genus Lepidostoma; species Lepidostoma basale. The sequence goes on from JAHDVF020000167.1 coordinate 603,514, forward strand.
CGCAGTAATCTCAGATTTACGTCAAATAAAACTTTTCCGCTAACAATGGCACTGCGCCCCATACGGACACAGCCACCGGGTTATCCGATTAACGAGGAACAAAAATTTCTACAGAATATAAGGGAAGGGTCCGAATTCGTCTAACACATTCTGAGCCGACTCCCGCCGATTAACCACAGCGACAATGTGAGCCCCGAATCTCTTTTAACTCTCTACAAGTAATAAAAATATATATCTTACAATTTTACCTCACGTTGAATTTCGGCTGAGCTTAGCCTACTGATTTAGCGAATCGTGATCTGTGATCCCGAGAAAACTGTAGAACCCAAAAGCGCTCACCCGTGGTGACATGGCGTCATTGCGTGAAAGACCCGTATTAGCTGCATACATAGGCGTCAGGTCATCCATTGTGGTTTGTTTCATGATAAAACTGTTCGACAGTCTTCTGAGTGTTGAAAATCTCAGTTATCTATCGCATTATGATACAATAACAGAGACTTATTTTTACATTTTCTTTCAATTGGTTAATCTAAAATTCATTAGAAAACATGGATTTTTTTTTTATTTCCTGAATATAATTTTAAAATTACAAGCTTTTTAATTTACTCTAAATATAAGCGTTCGTATAATATATTGTTTTAAAATTTTACAGATCATTATTACCTTGTTATTTTAATTGATTACTAATTGGTTATTATTCTAGTAGTATCTTTATTTAATTGAATACAAGTTTAAATCCAAATGAATGTACAATCAATATCAAATACTCTTTTGATAATACCTTAGAAGGGCGAAACATGTCATTCCATCTTAAATAGAATAGGTACATGTCCTTGAAGACAGATACATCATTTTTCAAGAAACAATATAGAATATTAAAAACGTTATTTAGTTAAAATAAGTATTTTGTTAAATATAGCATTAACCTGAAACAATTTGTTATGTACTTCTTCTTCTTTTTCTTTAGCCTTCTTCCCTCAACTGGTGGATATCGGCGTATTCCATTTTTCCCCAGTCGTCCCTGTTTTGTCCCCTCCGCAACCATGTCGTCCCAGCTATTCGGACAATTTATATAATATTTCTCCACCGAAATATGCCATTCACCATGAAATATTTTTATCTTCTTCTTCGATGGTCGTTTCAGTCCATATCGAGTATTAGCCTCCATATTATTCTTCGTCTCCAACTCCTCCTATTTTCCGCTTCGGACGGTCGTCCAATTGGTCTTCTACCACCTGGGTTTCACTCCAATATATAAATTACAATTATTTGCAATAAAATACGTTTTTAGATAACAATGTTCCTGTTTTGACAGTGAGCTGAAAATATTTTACATGAAGCTGAAATTAATTATGAATTATTTTTAATGTTACTTGTATTATAATGAACATTATTTGACCTGCCAATTTTAAAATAATGGCCCGTGAGCCGGACATGGCATTACCTGAAGTGGAACAAGCTAGCCACAGTCAGTTCGGATGGAATTGCATAATTAAGCAAAGTTTGTTCTTGTTTGGTATGAGAGGATTTTCTATCCCCGAGGCCCGCGGCGGACGGGCCTCAGATATATAAAGCTTCTCGCCACTTGTTCCCTCCGGGGAACAGTTGACGATGTTTTTTAACTCCACGCATACCCGAATTTTCATTGGAGAGCATGTTCGTACCAGAGTTGGTCCAATTTATCACGGAATTTTAATAACGCATTGCTGAGTACGTGCCCCTGCGTAATAAACTTTTTTTATAATGATTAAATCAAACATTTACAGGCATCGAGTTTTGTGGCAACGTTTACGATAAACTTTACATTGCCAATCTAAAATGTTACTTTAAAGTTCTCATTTATTTTATGCCTTGTTTTTTGTTTGTGTCTTTAACACACACTAGTCCGAAAATTAGCACTGCCATGTTTTAAATTTCAATTCGCTTTTTTTTCAGACATTTTGAAAATCGAAAATTCACATATTTTTTTTTGTTTCATGATTAACATATTCTACATTGGTTTCTAATAACTAATAGATATATGACTGTAGATTTAAATTTCTGCTAGTTTTATTTTTTTACGTTTTTATTTTAAATCACGTATATTAATTTATGTTTCTTTATTCAATCGAAATTATGTTTTTTATACTCACAAGAACACATTGAATAAGAATGAGTATGTGTTTATTAGTATTAGTAATGATGACCTTCGTGGCAGAATGGTAAGAGCTGTGACTTCCATACCGAAGGTCCCGGGTTCGATTCCCGGCGATGGCAGTGTGATTGTCACACTGTCTTTGGTCTGGTGTAGAATTCACGTGACAATAAAATGGCGATAGATCTCTTACATGTCGCGAGAATCAATATAAATAAAATAGCCAAAAAATAAAGTGTGTACAGTAATAGGATTCAAACGACCTGTTGTATACATAAAAAAAAATAATAATAATAATCTTTTTTTTAAGAAATCAAATTTCGTAAGGGAGAAATCAACAAATATCAAACCCTTCGTAATGACAAATGATAAAGACGTAGGATAATTAATTTGCAAATATCTTCTGTTGGATTCATTTAACAACATTTTAAGATAAAAATATGTAAAACTAACTAACTAACTAACCATCACGCTGTCTCTCCGAAGGGGTGGGCAGAAATAATGGATTGCCACACTTTTCTTTCCCGACATATTTCTCTCGCTTCCTCAACATTCATACATCGTGTCATGCACGCGCGTCGATTTCTCTGACTCCTCACATGACCGATATTCAATATTTGATTTATTTGATCGTGCCACGTTTTCCTCGGTCTTCCTCTATTCTGGTTCCATTTACATCGTTAATATATATTTTTTTACCAGTCATTTTTCATTCATTCTTTTCATATGTCCAAACCATCTTAATGATCCTTTCATTATTTTGTTCATAAAACCGTCAAAAATATGTAATTTTTTGTTAATTTGTTTTACACCAAACAACACTATAAACAGAACTATGTTCGTTTATTATTTTGAATAACGTGGTTTATAGTCACGTTGTAAGCGTAACTTTTTAATAAAATGACACCGACTAGGGAGAACGCAATTTGAAAGTTCCTTTTAGCACTTGGCCGAGTGCAGGGTGTCATAAAGACTGCGTTACCGATATTGACAGATATGATCATTTAAACCCTGGCTGGGGGCCAATGCTCCGATTCCGGATTCATTAATACTAAAACTCCCTTTGAAATATGCACTTTTTAGTTTTATTTGAAACACTTTTTGGAATTGCGCGTAAACGCTGTGCCAAGCTTAAATGATAAGTACACAATTCAAGATGCCGTTAAAGACTGCAATGCTCCATCAATGTTTTCTTAGCGCGGCCTTGGGCTATTTCAGAAAATGGTATTAAGATAGCAAATCAAATCAAATCAGTTTATTTACTCAAAAGACATTACAAATAGCATAAATGTTTAAGGCATCTATAGAGTACAGGTAAAATATTATACACATACAACATAATACCAGGAACGTATTAGTGATGGTTCGACATTAGGAAGACAAGATACTTTCCAAAGTCAAGAGTATCTCCCCCCTGAACGTACTTTCACTAACATGAAAGACGTCGATCTCCGAGGAGACCGCGTTCAGCAGACTAAATGGTCTTCCCACCGATGTCACCAGAGGCAGATTGACAAAAGAATGATAATGATGATAATGATTCCATTTATACTGGAAAATATCAATGCTAATTTATTTTTTCTTGAACATTGATGTGAAACTCCATGTAAAATCATTTAATCGAATGAAAACGTCTGTTTCCAGAAGCTTTATAACATTTAATGGGAATGACATGTTTCGTTTTTCTATGGCAGTTTACATTTGATAATGCCAAAGAATAGCAAAATATGTTATTCCTATAAAACATAATAAAACTTTTCTAAAATGGATATTCACATTCATATTAATTATTAAATATTAACAACAAATGATAATCTCCCACCAATGAACTTTACACAAATTTAACTAACCAACTAATCATCACACCGGAATGAATGAACCGCCACGCTGTTCTTTCCTCATATACTTCTCTCGATTCCTCAACATTCTTACACTGTGTCATGCATGCACGTCGATTTCTCCGAGACTCCGCGTGACTGAAATTATTATTTGATTATTTAATTAATTTGAGCGTTTTCCTAGATTATCTTCTTTATTCGTTTCATTTACGTCGTTTGCATATTCTTTCTTTATCATTATTTCTTAATTCATAAATTTCATGTGTCCAATGACCGTATACATGAGCCTTTCATTATTTTGTTCATAACATTTTCATTTGCACTGCGTTCACTTTATTTGCATTTGACACTCTATCAAATTTACCACACATTCGTCTATGAGATCTCATTTTTACTGTTTTTTTTTCTTTTTTCTATCATTTTACAAAAACAAAATTTGAAGAAAAAGCATACCATCCAAATATTGACATTCCTTTTTTAATCGCAAGTATTTTAACAAAAAGCAGTTTTTTTATTAATTTTTTTTTAATTTTACATTTCAGGTAATATTTTAAAAAAAATTAAACATAAAACTTCTTAAACAATTTAAATTCATAGGAATACTAACTAACCATCTATTTTAATGAATTCCAATAAATTTGTTTTAAAGATAATTTTCAGAAATCAACAGCAATTCCGGTCAAAATAAAAAAACGAGAACAATTAGCCTATGAAGAATATTTCTAATCTTAAAATAATACAAGAGACTCCCCTGCCGGAGAGCCCCCCTGTTGGACGTTTGTCCATAAAGCAAAATTGACATCACAAAGCAATCAGAGATTGGTCCATAGATAATATGATGCCAGCGACAAAGAAAAATATAGAACTCTGAGAAAATTGAGATGCTTTTAAAAATAAACCTATTGATAATGTCTTCGGAGGAGAATAAATTCCATTGGTCGATCGACGTATATTTTAAGACCCAGCGGCATCTCTTTTATGATATGGAATATAAGAAAGCTTAATGTAATAATTATTGTTTAAAAAAATCTGATAACTTTAAAAATTATCGTTAATTTACTCATTTTAAATACTTTTGTTTGACGACCTTCGTGGCGTAGTACCACTTAAACTGCCACACCCAAGGTCCCGGGTTCGATTTCCGGCGATGGCAGTGTGATTGTCACACTGTCTCTGGTCTGATGTAAAATTCACGTGACAATAAAATTGCGATAAATTAGCTACATATCACATGTCACCAGAATCAAGATGATAGCTATATCTTTTATATCGATTTGGCTCACGTTGTAATGATGTAAAGAGCGATTCAAGAAAGTATTAAAATACTGAAAACTTTTATTAATTAAATGAAGTTCTCGAAAATAATCTTATTTTATTCTTAATGTTTAATGATTTCTTTTGTATTTCTTATCAAATATAATTTTCGCAGATAAGCGTATTAAATTTTTGTTTAGGTACGTATATATGTATAGTAAAAAAAACGTGTTCTGTAGAATTAAATTACAGTTCTTTGTAATATGTCTTTGACGGGGTAATTAACTTCTTTGTTCGTAGTAAAAAATATGTTGTGAATTACAGGTGAAATAAATGGAGATTGTATCTTTCAATTGTTAGTACATATGACCATGTATCATCGTTAACTTGCTACATTATAACCAAAAGTCAGTAATTATATTGACTTATTTAGTTAATGGCTTAACTTTTAAGTAAGCATTTCAATTACCATATATCACAATAATAAGCAAATAATTACCAGCCGTAATCAACTGTGAATTAATTTTTACGACATGTTTATTTGTACATTTAATGAAGTAAAATAAATATTTGAACTCAATTTTTAATCATCAAATATGGCGGCACGATTAATCCATTAAGCGCTTTAACGATTTCCGTAGTTCGGTTGGTCGAATCGTATTAATTTTATTTCGTTTATTATAATTACTTAATTAATTTAACTCATCGCATTTGCGCTGATTTCAATCAAATTAATTATGGTTTGATTTAAATACTTAAAGTAATTTGATGTTTGGTTTTAATTTCGTACAAAAAAGTGTAGTTTGGTAATTTTGTACTCAAGAAATAAAGTTGAATTGGAAGGCACTTAAAGCGGTTGAGTACTAACGAACTACGCTTTTAAAGGCAGGAGTAGTTTCGCATCCTGTCCACAGATCGCGTTAGTTGCAGCTTGACCTACGATCTGACGTCAATTGAAAAACTTAGTTGCTCGAGTTTACTGCCGTCCAACTTTATGGCCACTCGAGAGGAGCCGCCGTTGGTACCGCCTTTGCTGTTTCAAATTTCGAATAGGTTTTTAAAAACTTAAAATCGCGTAGAAAGCAGTTGGGCGAAGTCTTCGTCTCTTTCTTAGTGTATACTTTTTGAAAATAAGGCTATATATAAGTTAAAAATATGATTCAGGAAGTTATAGAATTAAAAAGGAAAATGTGAAATCTTTATCTTCGTGTATTTAAATAATTAATATTCCATAAACAAAATATATATTTTGTATAAAGCAGGTCATTAGAACCCAATTACTTCAAGACAGTGTGAGAATCACACTGCCAAACCTGTATATTTACGCATTGTCAGATTCCTGAATGTATTTATTTTTTTTTTCTTTGCCACATTAAACAGCTCCTCCGCAATTTTCAAGTTGATCCATTTTCAAATGTGTGTTTTGAAGCCAAAACAAACGAACATGCATTGTAGAAACAAAAACTACGGTAGGCTATTTTAATTCATATTGTGCATTTCGCAATCCATAAACAATATATCCAATTAAAAGGTGCGCGTAAAATTTAATTCGAAAACGCTCTGATTGTTTTTCAAATTTCGAATTCGCGACTACGTTTGCTCGCGGGCACTTTCCTGGATTCGATTTCAACGCAAAAGGTTATTTTTCTAGTAAATAGTGTGATACTTTATATCTGGGATGCGCAGTGCCAGGGGCGTACGGGGCGGGAGGCAAAGGAGGGACCGGTAGGTGGGCTTTGCCGCATTAATCTATTACGAGTCTATAACGAACGGAGAACATTTTGAATTTCAGACGGGAACCCGCTCCTCCTCCGACCCTGCGCGGTCTGATGGGCCCTAATAAGTTCAGGAGACGGCCGGAAAATTTTTGCATACAAATATCAAATGCACTCTATTTTTTATCACTTTGAAAGCATTTCTAAACTGCATAAAACGCATAACAAATTTATTATTACTGTATCTGTTTACCAAATTTTATGTATTAAAAAAATATTTAATATACGATAATATGTATAAACTAACTAACTGACCATCACGCCATCTCCCCTAAGGGGTATGCAGAAAGAAAGGACTGCCACACTATTATTTCCTGACATATTTCTCTCGCTTTCCCAACATTCATATTCATGTCATGTTGGAATTTAAAGAAAAGGGATTTGAAAAATAACTGAAATAGAATTAAACATACGTTAAAAATAATTTTTAAACAATTTTACTTGTTTTTACATGACTTTATTTTGGTCAAACCCACCGGTTTCGCTCCCGCTGCTTACAGTTTGTTTTAACCCTGGGGAAACTCCGGCGGGAGCGAAATCGATTGGTTTGACAAAAAAATAGTGGTGTCAATACTAGTGAAAGTGTTTTAATATAATATTATTTATTTAAATGCCACACAACAGTTTAAGTGATTCATGTGTAAATTGGTAATTAATTTTTTTTTTTTTCTAATATTTCTTCCAAGAAATAATATTAATCGACATTTTGTATTTTTCAATAAAAGTAACCATAAGAGATGTCAACATTTTTTATAATAAATCAGAAGAATTGGTAAATATAATAAAAACCGTTCTCCGAATAAAATATTTTAAAGGAAGGTCGATTCTATTATTCCATTTTTTCAATTTTCGATACCTACAGAAGATTTCGTACAATATAAAAACATCACACGTAATAGGTTTATTTTTCTCTTCCTTTCTCATACATTTTTCGCTTACGCTCTCTTGTAACTTTCCGCATATCCCGAATTCTGTTTTAGATGCATATCTCGATCTTATTATGAATTTATTTTTTACATGTATTTTTTACAAAAAAACCTTCTTAAATAAAACAATAGGTTATCTGCATTCATTTTTTCTCCGCACGTGGCATTTAAATTTAAAATATTTTTTCTTTACTAATACTTAAAAAAATTGTCTTACTTGTTTATAAATAAAGCATTAAATAAAATTAAAACGTTAGAAATATTTTTTGTTTAACATTGTAATCAAATGCACATTAAGCAAAAAAATTAAGTTTAAATCTTGATTAAATATCAAAAATAAAATAATAATAATATAAACAGTTTATATTTGACCACGAAACGGAACTTATATTTGATACCAAATAGTTTTTTTTGTACCCCACCTTCATTAGGAATTTATATTTTATAGAATTTATAGAATTTATATAAGAATTTATATTTCCCTGATGAAGCTTCGTGAAACTAATTGATGATTACAATTCCTTGGTAATTAATACTAAGTGATTTTATTTTTTTAGTAGTTTCTTTATTTAAACAATTTTAACCACAAAACTAATGATTCATGGAATCTTTATTTTTTTTAAATAATTGTGATTATTTGAAATGCCCATAAATATTCACCTAAAAATATAGAAATATTAACTGAAAAAACATAACATATATTACGTTACTTTTATTTTAATATAAAAGATCATCTACTGGTAGTATTCATGTCATTTAGATATACCTTGTGTTTTGCGCAATAGTATTATTTATGCATAAAATTATTATCTTACATTGCCACTCACCTTTTTATTCTACACATTTATAGAGTACCAAGTATCAAATTATAAATTTATAATTATAAATAATAAAATCATTTAACAAGTAAACAGGATAAAAATGTTGTTATTTGAAAATTTATGATATTTATATTTAAGCCTAAGTGGAAATAAATTAAATATATTCTGTAAAAAAAAAAATTATAATTTTTTTTTCACATATATTTGTTGTGAAAAAAATACTAAACAAATTGAAGAATATACTTTATATCCATCTTTTTGGTATTTAATTAAAATGAATTTCATAATATACTATGTTTAATTATCAAATCAAATTGCTAAAAAATGTTGCGGAAAGTTGTGAATATCATGAATAAGATAACCTCTCTCGGCGAATAGGGCGGAGCTTGCGGGTTCTCCGTGTTATTATTTCACTCACACCTCTGCACATCTCTCTCAGATTGTATCAGGTGGATAATCCGATTCCCTTATCACCTCCCCGTAAATTCACCACGTAAATACAACCCCCACCTTACGGGAAACCGTTCACGTAGATATTAAGGGCTTGTTCGTGTAGGGGCCTCCACGTGTGCTTCTCACACGCGGTCTATTTGCCTTAACTTCGAATTACAAATCAAATAATGAAATAAACCATTTTCACTATATGCAAAACTAGGGTCAAATAGATGAGTTCTTTGAAAATTACATTCATATTAACCTTTGATGTATAGTTTATCTTATGTATACACGTGTACAAATAATTTATAAATTCGTATCTATAAATTGTCTCCCAGTATTTGAGAAAATAATGTTCCGATTCTATTTAATTTTGTATTAATATTAATATTTGAAATTTCTTGGTAGAAGTTAATCGTAAATAATGAAAATATTTTTTTCATAATTATTATCTTTCTAATTTATATTCAGTTTAATTCCACTTAGGTTTATGGCTTCGACTGATTTCGGTAGCTCGCTGCCATCTTCTGAGATATTCTCGCTCCCAGAAGATGGCAGTAGGCTTCCGAATCCTTTCGAAACCATAAACTTAAGTAGAATTAAACTAAATATAAAGTTTTTTTTTTCAAATTTTATATTACTAAATCAGTCAATTTGTTTAATCGCTATTTTTTATTTAATTATCTAATATATTGCTTTTTTAAGTCTAACACCAAAGATAAATCAATGATATTAGAATTTATTTTGCAATTTTCAATTTGAGCAGAAAATAGCTCATTATTATGAAGAATGGATCTGGTTGTGTCCAGGCTCGAACCTGAAGTTCGAGCCTGAATTCGAAGTCCGAAGTCCTGAGTCCGAAGTGCCAAATTCGAAGTCCCTGAATCAGGAGCCAAGCGTTCTATCCTCTAGACCAAATTCTTTTTAATAAAAATATGTATTAATTATGACGATATATTAATACGTCAATATAAATGTTTATTTAATATTGAATAAAACTTCCTTATTTTATAAGTTTTATTAGATAATATGTAGTATTCAGGAATTTTAGTATTTATTTTGATCAATAATAGTCGTTATCACCACGATTTAATTCAAAGTACACAGTTTCCTATTAAGCTTTTATCGCCGCTTGCAAATCAGAATCATCTCCCCAAACATACAAACAGTACGATTTTAGCATCTCTAGCAGTAGCTGGTAGAGAGAGAAACAAGTGATACATCCTACGATCAACCCTCAAAGGAGGCTGGATGTTGTTTTTTACCAAATCTTGTATTTTTGCTTTTTACGTATCATTGTTAATATCAAATAAAGAAAGTATCAAAAATGTAACAAACAAAGGATACATATCGCTACATAAATCATTTCTTCTCACATATTTTATGGCATTTCATTCAGAATAAATATGTTTCTATACACTATTGTCTTTACATACTTCTTATTACACTGCTAAAACGACAAATTATATTTATTATAATTGTATACTTTCATTAGTTTTCAAATACATTTCGATAATATTTTACAAAATAATGAATTATGGAAAAATGAAACTATAAATATATTGTATAAAATCTTTTTAATATATATATTTAGTTAAAATCCACTGATCTTTGTGCCTTCGGTCGGTTTCTGCGGCTTGCTGCCATCTTCTGGTGCCCGTATCAAATTTTGGTAGGCTTAGGTATATATGAAATGAAAATGGTGGAAGGTTGAAGTTTAACGATTCTTAATATGTATGAAAAAACGATAGTTTTCAAGGAGTTTTAGATTTCGTATAATATATACATTTGATAATGCCTTAGAAGGGCGAAATACATAAATATTATAAAAAAACTCCTTGAAAACTATCGTTTTTTCATACATATTAATAATTTAATATGGAGTTTTACATCATTGTTCAAGAAACAATAAATATTTAACGATTCTGTTTGATCCAATTGTGTTATTTATACAATTAAGTATTTCGAAAATACCATATATAACTTTTTTGTTTAATTTAAAGGATTCGCTGCTTTGATTGTTTTGAAATGACAATACAGCTCGACTTTTCCTTCTTAAGATATGTCAAACAAGTTCCGATGATTTCCGAGATAAAGGCATTGAAAATGACAGCAAGTAAGACATTAAGACATTTAAAGATCGCGTGTGGAACATCGTAACAGTACAGATATGTGAGGCTGAGGATATTATAAGATGGAGTGGACAGCGAAGGACGGACTGTTATGGTCATTTCTAAAAAAATTAACACCACCTTACATTGCACTACATAATCAGCCTCAGAGAATAACTTCAAAAAGGAAGACCTCCCAAATAATAATAACGGCAACTAGCAGTATACCTTACAGGAGGAACGGTCTCCCTCTGAAGAACTGACCGCACAGGATATTTATACCTGTATAATGATATAATAGCAAGGAAGAAGAAGAAGAAGATATGTCAAGTAAGAATAGCGTCGCGGTCTATATTGGTTTTTATTACGTAGATTACGTTCACTGTTTATGTGCAAACGAATTGATTAATTTTTAAATACAATTATACGAGCATTATACATTTTCCGAGGTAAGTACTAAATGAAATATAGTATATAATCGTCCACTTTATACGATACGATGGTACGCAGTGTTCAGCCCTGCCGCCTCCTGAGGTCTGTGCCGTTTCCGAAGCTGATAATCGTTATACTGCCGATCAGAGTGGGGGGGGCCATAGGGTGGTCAGGAAGGGGGGAGGCGTGCGGCGGGTGTCCTGGGACCCCGTGGCACGGCCAGAAAATAAATGACTGTGTTTTTCCACTTGGGGATGCTCTCCCGAGGGCGGATATCGGCCGCAGCCCGGACCTTTTGGTCAATACTCGCAGGTTTTTTTTTACAATCCCAGCGTTAAATATTGCGCAAAACGATTCATTTTTTCATTAGTATCAAAATAAAATAACGGAAATCAAGTTAATTTTTTATTTTAATGGCTATTGCGAATTAAATAATATACAATTTGTTTTGTCTTCAGCAATGGTGCAAAACTCCATATTAAACAATTAATACGAATGAAAACGTCTGTTTTCCAGATGTATTTTTATTATTAAACATGGCACGATCGGCCATATGAGGAGTCAGAGAAATCGACGCGCGTGCATGACACGATTTATGAATGTTGAGGAAGGTAGAGAAATATGTCAGGAAAGAAAAGTGGGGCAGTCCATTCTTTCTGCCTACCCCTTCGGGGAGACGGCGTGATGGTTAGTTAGTTATTATTATTATTTAGAATTTGGATAATGCTTTGGAAAAGAGAAACATGTAATTTCCATAAATTATAATGTATTAAAACTTCTAGAAAACAGACGTTTTTATTCGTATTAATTATTGAATTGGATAACCTAATAAATGATTTTCCCTGTATCATGAAAACACCTTTAAAATATGTTGCACCGTAAAAATAGGTTTTTTTTACTTTTTATATAGTCTGATATTTCTTACCACTATTCATTTTTTTTCTTCATTAGAATCTAAATAAAACTATTATTTCAATGACTATATCGAATAGAATTGGATAATTTTATAAATAATTAAGGTATCGGTTAAAGTGTGATGGTTCATCTTTCTGCCTACCCCTTCAATGAGACGGCGTGATGGTTAGTTAGTTAGTTAGTTACTATGATGATAATAACTTTAAAATGTGTTGAGTCGTATCAATAGTTTTTAATATTAAAATAAAATACATAATTTAGGCTTTTTGTAAGAAAAAGTAACACGATAAAAGTAACATTCCTAGTAAATTAAATCAAGAAACAAAATAATAAAAATGTAACTGCAAAAAGAAAAACGATATGATATGAACATATTGCGAAGAAATAAGACATATTTGTGATCAAAGTATACGTGAACGAAATAATTGGAAAACGAAGTCGAAGAAGTTTGTGGAAAACGTAGAATGGCCAAATTGATTAGGTTTCAAACTGCCTCAACGGACACTCGTGGATGATTTTCTGTGACTGCTATGTGTGGTTTCTCTGGTAAGAGAGATTTTCTGATCTATCCTCTCAATTGTAAAAATAAATTTGTTAGATAATTAAATTACAATAGTTGTAAATTCAGTCCCATGAATTGGAGAGATGCAATATATTAAATAACGTTAATTTTTCTCCCCGTACATAATATTTTACTATAAAAATCGGTCGCTGTTGAAATAAAGACAAAGGTAAAACAAGTGTTTAGTTTAATTATTTTTTAGATAATTTATCTTTTAATTCGTGTAAATTTATTTGAATTGTGTAGCAACACACCTTTTTAAAATGAAATATTAGTGTCATATAATAATGTTATTGCTTTCGACGAAGATTGATTGATTTATTTAAAAAATATTTTAAAAGTAATTGGTTTCAAAAAAAATATTTATATTTGAAATTTCATGGTAGAGCTTCATTATAAATAGTGAAAATAAAATAAAATTGTAAAAAAAAATGTTGGTGAATATTTCATTAAAATCGACTAATGTTCGTGTCTTCGACCTGTTTCGGCAGTTCGATGCCATCTTCTTAGAACACAGAAGATGGCAGCGAACTGCAGAAACAGGTCGACGACACAAACATTTGTAGATTTGGATTAAATGTACATTTTAAAAGGTTATTGGTTTCGTAATTAAATTTTGTTTTGACTGTTGATCGATTTATATATTTTACACTATGACTTCATTTGGAATCTCATAAAGAATTAGGAATATTTAAAATAATGAAATATTCACCCCGGCGGGCAAGCGTGGCGCAGTGGGCGCAGGGCGCACATGAGATATGGGCCTGTAGATTCGGGCATTTTTCACGGCCCACGGCCTCATCTAGAAGGGCGGGCCACAACTTGTTCTTATTTATATTTCAGGAAGAATTTTCGCTCGAGTGCGCCTTAAACAACTAAGAAGATAAATATCTAACGCTAACTGCATTCATTTTCAATACTTATTTCCTATGGCCATACAAATCTTGAAGAATTTAGCCATCTTGGTGATTTTCTTCCATACTCCTCGATTTTCGTTGACTCCATATTAATGTGGATTAATTAATAAATCATTCGATCTTCGTCGAAAGCAATAACGTTATTATATGACACTAATATTTCATTTCAAATAAATTTACATGAATTAATAGATAAATAAAAAAAACGACGTTTTTTGATAACTTATTTTACTTTCGTCTTTATTTCAACAGCGGCCGATTTTTATAGGAAAATATTATGTACGGGGAAAAAAATCCAACGTTATGTAATATATTGTATCTCTCCAATTCATGGGACTATATTTATAAGTATTCTAATTTAACAAATTAATAACTGTATTTTCTGATTGAGAAGATATTAGCTAATCTTTCTGTCTTGAAAATTAATTTTTTTTTTAAGAAACCACACACCGCAGTCACAGAAAAACACAAAAAACCATAAAAAGTTTTTTTTTTCAATTTCTCTTCCATATATAAAAGTCCATTTATTATTATTTCAATAAGTATGTGAAAAAGTAATGTATGTATATTTGGTTTGAATAATTCCTCCTAAGTTAACTCCAATACTATTTTGTGGGTTGTATGCCTAATAAATTAATTAATTTATGCACTACTTTTATCAAAAATACATCGTCACAAGTTTGATTTTAACTTTATTATATTATTACGTTTTAGTGCTAAGTTAAATATTAATTCGTATTTGTAAACCGTTCATTTACTTTCCATTGAATTGGCAATGTTGTGCTTGTACCGCTTATTTCGGTAAGTAATTCAATAGTTTTTGCCCATCCATATAATTCATTGTCCATTCAACGTGTTGAAATCACGATTTCTGTATTAATTAATGTACTAAATTTAAACTGATTTCGGACTGAAGCAACGCAAATAATTTAATATTTTAGTGGCCATGTGAACAGTAGTAGTAATAAATCATTGATGTCAGTATTTAACTCTTACTGGTGCATAGATTTCCTATATATTTTATAACAGATCATGAAACAATCGTATATACTATACTCATTTTCCATGCAAATAAAGACCTGTTATTACTAAATAATAAACTATTATATTTTTCGAAGATAATAAACATTATGGTGCACTTTGCTCAAAAATTATTGAACGATTATCTCAAGTGTTTTACTAGTACAAACATAACACATTGTACTTAAGTATTAACAATTCTAGAGATAAACAAAACATGTTTTTCTCGCGGTCAAATGGAGCTTCATTAGGGTGACAAAACAAACTAAGCGGATTTATTATATGAAAAACAAGATAAATGTTGTGATGAAAACATCTGAAATATTTAAGTGTTTCATTTAGTTCTAAATATGCACCAAAAATACATAATTTTTAAGACATTTGATATTGCCTTAAAAAGACGAAATATGTCATCCACCTAAACTATCGTATAATAAAAGACGTTTTCATTTGTACTTATTATTGAAAATATATCAATCTTTTAAACATATAGAAGAAATCGAACAATAATATGGTCCTATGTTTAAGTAAATTTTCGATTTTATCTAAATGCGAAGGGCACAAGATAGGAATTTATTGAGAAAGATAGGAGAGGCATATTATATGTCCAGAACTGGATAACATAGAATGTATGAGTAATAAGTATAATTTAACAATTTCAGCACAGTTTTCATTTATACAAAAAATAGTATTTATGATAAAGAGTTCCAAATTTAATAGTATATTATTCAGCGTTAAAAGAGGTATAGGAATAGTATTATTTTACATTTTTTTCGTTTTTTCTTTACGAACGTTTCGCTATTTCACGTGCTTCCAGCAAATTTATTAGAAGCGATTTTCTTTTAGATTTCCCCGCCCGTAGCGGACCCTCCGTATTACGTGTCAAGCGCATCTGGCGTACCTGTTAAATTGTTCTCTTTTGCACATTGGTAATTAAGTAGTGTCGGCCGCCGCAATAAGCGGCTGTGATAGCCTGCGGCCGCTCGCTGCGAACCGAAACGATACACACACGACTGCAGGCATTTAATTAGAAATTCCGGTTATGTGTTCATGGAGCTCTCCATCCGCTTAATAATCTTTATTAGAACGGCACTCGAGCGGATTATTTGGCTTCGTATGTGTAAACGATTTATCCCATCTCGAGAATGATATTATAATTTTTGGTGGTGTTAATTTCAATAAATTCCGCAATCAGTTCTCCGATCGCCGCACCCGGGCGGGTTTAGCCCCGTACTCCCCCAACGCAGATCGTCGATAAATCGGGCATTATAATAAACATTAATGGTAGTACAGAGCATCACACAGGAAGCGCCTCCCGGCCTCTTCGAGCCCATTCCCTTATATTTAATCCAATTGAAGTAAATACCTCGGCCATATAAATAGCCTTTACCGCTATATCTGCCGCCGGACATATGCACACGGCGCTGTCCCAGACGTACTGAGCGACGGAGATCGTTCCGATTGAATGGGCATAGCACGGAATGGCTTATACCCATATTACGTTGTAGCAGTTACGGCACGGTTTCCGTACTCGCCTCGTATGAGATCAAACGTAACTTTTCAAATACAATTCGAAGCGCATAGAGTACAATATGAATTCGAAAAATATTGTGATTTTAGTACAGTGGTCTTCGGGGGATGAAATAATGCGAAAATACACGTTTATTATGTAACTTCGAGTTATTTTTTGTAAGCCAGGTACAATAATACATGCAAAGGTCTATCTCATAAAGCAGGTTAAATTCCCTTTATGAGAGCTCTTAAAATGTTTATTTAAATGCTGAGCTCCCAATTCCGCGATATTTAATATTCTTCATGGCAACACAAAAATATCAAATGTCACTTTTTATTGCCTTTCCTCAAACTCTTTGCCCTTCATAAATATAAACAAACTTTCCCCGTCCCCGAGGAGAAATATTCATATTGTCCTATACTAACATTTATCATCCTAATATATGGAGGTCTACTTTTACAAAGTGCATACTTGGTCAAAAACAATTATTCGCACTGTTTAAGAATCCAAATATCTGATTATAAAAGTTCACTTAAGACTGTGTCTTAAAAAAATTTAAAGTATTTTATGTCAATATATCCGTAAAATCCTTTCAGCAAAATTTTGGGTAAACCCACTTACTTACATATTGAAATTTAATCCGGTGTTATGAAAAGCAAAGTCCCCACAAAGCTTTTTCATCCTCAATTCCATCGCGGCGCGAACATTCGTGTGGGTGACTACGCCGTGGGGAAGGCTGAGGGGATGGGAACTTCTATGTAAATTGTTAATTATTGAAAACACTGAACAATTAAAAAAGTTACCGGTTTAAAAATTTCGTTTAAATGAGAAAATTAAATTCGCCGTCCCAAAGCACACATATTAAAATATTTGCGTGTGCTGTCCAGTTAAATTGTTCAAAACTTTTTCTAAAGTGTTTAAAATATGTTTTGAGAGTAGACAGTTTAATAAACTTTGCATAATACGTTATCCTCTTCGAAATCTTGAATACAAATGTTTAATAAGCTAAACAAATTTTCCGCTTTTTTTTTATAACTGAAAATTATTATTTTAAAAGTAAATCGAAAGGCCGTACAACGTACCATATATATAACGATGTATAAAAGTAAAGGAACATTGCAAGTAATGTCAGCAAAATTATGTGAGATAAAAACAAAGTAATATTTTAATTTTAGTCCCATTCATTTACCGCGCGAAAATTAGAATAAAATTAATTAAATGTGATTATCATCTTGTTGTCCAATCCGTACATGTAGTTATAAAACATATAATAAAAAGCATATTCAGTAAAACTGTTCCCTAGATCTGGGCTTATTGTATACCGGCATAGCTTATAATCTCTCCGGGAAGCGAGTGACCACAGTACAGGTATTCAGCATTATGTATCCAACCGATTACCGAACAATTAACACCCCCATGTAGATAATTGGTTAGCGCTGTATGGCGTAGAGGCCTCTACGTCCTACACTACGCTATCCGGAACGATAGAGCTACTGTAGTCGCAACGTACCCGTTATTCATATGCAGATGATTTTGTTCTATCGTTTATTGTGCTTTTAGCTAAGTTTTGTTTATGGCCCTTTAAATATAATTACAGCTTTATGTATTTGAAAATTGTAATTCAATAGTGTTTGCTCAATACATGATGTTCAAAGAAATCACAAGATTTTATAAATAACAATACATTTATATCTATTTTTTTAGTATGTTTATGTACAAAAGATATTTTAAACAATTTAATACATTTCAAAAAAAAATATGTAAACGTAGGCCGTAAATTTCCAGTATGCAACATTATTCCTAATAGATTAAAACAGGAGATTAATTATTTTTATTTTCCCCTACTTATTGGATTTTTCACAAAAATCATTGCAGATATTTATTAAAAATATAAGTTGTTCCTCGTACATAGCTTTAAGGAACTAATCGCGGTTAATATCTATATATTTTTATCTATAACAGAGGAAGCATATTTTATTAAGCCTAAAAGATAATATCTTTAGACCATAAGACGCTAAATGTTCTCAGAAATTCACAATTACTTCTCAAAAAGGGGATGCTTGTTTTTTATCTCAACGATTATGTCAGACTTATCCTTTTTCCGTGTGCCCCTAATAAATCTGAAAGTTCCTACGCCTTGCTGGCGCTGGGGATCACGCACCTGCGGTACTGAGGGAAAATAATATCCGCCTTTTTTCGAGAGGCACACATGAAAAGTTTTAAAATATCAAGTTTTTCCAGAATTATTCCCTCAAAATGAAGAAAACTTTTGGAGTTCAAATTCATATTTTTCTTCCGCACACATAAATCACACTTCTTGAGGTTTCAAATATCACTTTCGTATTTTAGATGTTTGAAAAGTGTCTTCGTTTCTTTCTCCGCGCACAATTTATCCATCTCACGGCGATTTCGGCAAATAGAACACCCGCAATTGCTTCAAAATGCACTAGATATTTTATTCATAGATTTTCAGATAACAACTCGAAGTTGCGCAATTTCGCATAACTTAATCATAAATTTAATTAAATATTTAAGTACCAAAACAGATGCCAACAACGGATTCCACTCATTTTCCGGCCTCAGAATATTTGCTTATAAATTCGACTGTTCAACTTTCCCCTTCTTTATGAATGCAAAATACCTGTAAGCCCACAGGAAAAAAAACATTTTTAAAACAATTTTCCAGGAAAAAAATATTTCATGTAAAATATCACAACCATCAAATGGAACTGTATCCTGGTAGGCAGTGGGCATCCCCTTTCAAATCGCTATCTTACGTGACAACCATATCAAATTTTGTACTACATGAAGCTTATATAAAGGGTTGACCTACTTGATTCTTTCAATGTTTATCATCCAATCAGTGTTTTGCATGGGGCATAAAATACGTAAGCTTTTTAACAATCCTGTTATTCTTATCAAAACGCGACAGCTTTATATTTGAATAAATTAGACGTTTATGTTTTTATATCAGATATCATAGATATGCAGTCGGCTCGGGCGTGACTCGAATGTGAAGGAATCGTACGAAATTCTCGAAATGATTTTTTCCCCTTAAGTTCTCAGAATATTTATTTGATGCATATTATAATGTTCTTACTTTTTGAAGCTTGTATATTGTATAAATTGTGTAAATTAAGGCTAATGCTTGATTTGATACAATCTGCAAAATTAATAAGACATTCGAGTATTTATAAATAATTCCATAAGTTATAATATAAAAAATCTATATTTTCAAACATTTCGCAGCTCAATATTAATAGTAAAAACTTTGAACCAAAACATTATAATTTGTATTTATATTTAATGAATGTCATGAAAAATGCATATTTACATAAGAACGTTACCTTTGTTAAATACGAATGCGTTCGTAATCTAGAAAAATATATTCCCATATACAGATTGGAAGGTTTCATTATACAATATCTATTGAATCCCAGACATTTTGTTAATAGGATTTGTTAACAAAAACTCAATCAGTCTCAATGCAAATATTTTGACAAATCAAACCAACGATATATAAAAGAATTGTTTGGGTCAAGACAGCTTTATTGCTATATATTTTGTTATATCTTGATAAGGCAGTAAAGTAGACTTTATCAAAACCATGAGATATATACCATGTTCAGCAATTGTTAATTTTGTACTACAATAAAATGACTATGAGATTTGGATAAGAGTTAACTGCCGCTGTGGCGAATCGCGTTTCGCGTAAAAGGGAGTAAAACGGGCGGCCGGCTAATGGCGGTAATCTGTCTCAGGCTGTTTTTATGACGTGAAATAATTTGCAGCGTTACATGATCCGCGCCGCAGACTCCGTCGTTAGCAGACCTAATGGCGATCAGAAGAATATACCGATCATTCACGTCACGAAGAAAATCTTTTTGTTATTTTTCCATTTATATTATACATGTACATCAGCATGCATCAATTCAGAGAATACGCTATTGAAACGAGTCTATCCATTTTAAAGTTATAAACAGTCATTTGATAAAACTGTGTTTTCATAATATTCATTTGAAAAATACAATGTATAATATATTTAACACGTTGACTGCATCACTAACCGGGACAGCGGTAAGGGGAGAACCGTAAAAACCCAAAACGGTGGACCCCTGTCCAGGTCAGGCCCTATACCGTTAGGTTTTCAAATTAAATCATTTTAGTATCTCAAAAGACATAACAAACAATATTAATGTTTACGGCATATTTTGAGTACAGGTAAAATATGATATATACAATATAATACCTGGAACACATCAGAGATGGTTTGACATTAGGAAGACAAGAGACTCTCTAAAGTCAATAATATTTGTATTTTAAACATTACTTTCACTAATATGAAAGACGTCGATCTCCATGGAGACCGCCTATAGAAAACTAATTGATCTTCTCACTGGTGTCACCAGAGGCAGGTTGGTTCTGGCGGCCGGTAGGTAAAACAATCTATGCTATCCTTTAATTTAAGTAAGAAGGATATGATGAACCCTTCTCTGACAGATAACCCCCTACTATTTACTTAAAATCGAACGATAAAGAGCCTGACCTGGAAAATGATTCGCCGTTTGGATTTCACCCTTACCACTATCCCGGTAAGTGCCACGTAGTCGACATATCAACAAATTACTCTATTTGTATATAAAATGTTTATTTTTAATCAAGGTAAAATATATATCTGGAAAACAATATAACTTTGTAATGTACGTACATGTAGCAACCAAAAATGAATTTTACCGCAAACAAGGGTTATCATACATAAAGTTATGTTGTGGACATGTAGACAGAACAAGTAAAAATATTTCCTTTTTCTTTTTTGAAAACATTCAAATTTTTCCAACCCTTTTGTTTCGATAAGGAAACATTCCACTCAAAAATAATTCCACTTCATGTAAATATTGTATTACAAAATCCCCCAGACGTAAAAGGATGAGTTAAATCCCGAATAGCCAATGAAGGGTCAGACCGGGTAGGGCGTACGCCGCCGCTGTCGCCCCACTATCTAGCGGGATCACGCCGCTTACTGGCGCTTGTTCGTTAGACGTGTCGGGGGAAATTATATCACAATAATAACAATCCTCAAATTATCTTAATCCATCCCAACCTGCCTCCCTCTTGTTCTACATTTTCCCAGTGTAATATCCCTCGTATCTCCATGTAAAAATGTAAACTTAATTGAAGCCAACTAACAAATTTATTTCAGCTCCCTCGCACAGCGCCGAGCGCGAGAAGAAACTACCTGAAAAACTAAATAACTACATCGTAACATGAACAAACGTCGATTTTTCTGAATTCGAATGTGGCCGCCTTTTAACCTAACCATCACACCGTTTCTCCGGAGAGGTTAGCAGAGAGGATGGACCGCAAAACCGTTCTGTCTTGACCTACTTTTCTAGATTCCTCCACATTTATACATAGTAACATGCACGCTCGTCGTTTTTTGACTTTGAAAGTAGTCGACTTTCACAATTTTATAAATTTGATCATGCCATGCATTCCTTGCTCTTCAACGACTTATTTTTTTACTCACACTGCCAGTATACAACATTATTACCATTCTTTTCTCACCTATTCGTTTCGTATGTCCAAACAATCTCAGGGATCCTTTTTTTAATTTTAATTGTGCCTTTTTCTACTTTACTGACTTAATTTTCTTCTTTATTTCGTCGTTCGGTATTCTATCATATATCGTTTCTCGCACATTCTTCTCAGTGTTCTCATTTCTCCTATATTCTTCCTTCTTTTGCCAGCTCTAAGCTTCATTTTCCAACTTAATGTTTGGCACTAGAACTCCATTATTTTGTTCCCATATCGGTCGATCTTAATTCTCCACTCAAACATATACAAGCAATGTAAAGACAAAGCAAAAGCGCCCTCCCGAGGAAGTGGCTGCAAGGAACTCGGTCCGGCGATCTCCGCCGCAAACCACCCTCATTATCGCTCCACTGATTCTCCGATTTAAATGCAGATTTGCGAAACAGCACACTCGCACTTGAAGACGGCGCGGAGCGAAATCTTCGCGGTTATGACTTCCTACAAATCTCTCTAGCTCGAATAATCCAACTCGAATTATAGAGGCACATAAACTTAGTCCGGTTTGGAACAAAACAGTGAATAATCGCTAAGCAATCGGCCGGAGCGACGATCTCGACGCTAAAAAGTTTTGGCACATTTGCAAGTTGAAACTCCTGCCTCACTGACACACGTTATCAGCAGACACAAAATGAGTCGGACTCATATCACGATGCTAATTCGCCCGTGATACTTCCCGTTCGTAACTTGAAAGCCTCAGAATTAGAGTAATGCGATCGCTTAATTATCCTTCCTTAAGTTCTGTATGCGATGTTTTGAAGAGTGTCATTACATGACTTTAAGCCACACGCACGTTTATACGAATTACGAACGAAATTTAATAACGTTTTAAACTTTTCAATAAATACGTTTGACTTACATTCTTAGAAAAGTTGTGAATTTTGTGTTTTTAAGAACTGGTTCAGTTTGATAAAAAAAAAAATCTAACTAACCATTGCGCTGTTTCCCTTTAGAGGTAGGCAAATGAGATAGACGCCAATCTTCACATATTCCCGAAATTCCTCTTTATTCATACATCACAACACGCATACTCGTCGATTTTTCTAACATCAAATATTACCCCTATTTAGTAATTGATGTTCATGGCATGTTTTCCTCGGCCGTTTTCGGGTAATTTTTTCATTCATACTGCTTGCATACAAAAGTTTAACCATTCTTTCCTTATCCGTTCGTGCCAAGTGTCCAAATCATCGAAGTGATATTTTATTTTGTTTTACTTATTATACATTCTTCTGCCTTAAAATTCTTCGTTATTTTGCTGTCGTTGATTCTATTGCATCTGATGTTAAAATAAATACTATATGGACGTTTTATAATATCTAAGAAATAATCATAATTATTAATGTCGTGACTTTAGCATCGCGTTGTATACGCGGGCCAGGGGTAAGAAGTGGCGGGCGGGCGCGAGCCTCGAGTGAACCTCTCTCCGGAACTAAGCGCGCACTAAATATGCGCGGCTGTATTTTATTCCACGCGAAGTACCGTTTTCTGGTTCCCACATGATTTTTCCTCCGAGAAAAATGGGAATGCCAGAGGAGCGAGATGACGCTAACGAGGCACCTCGCGGGAAACAGAGACGACGTTCATCCATTAAAATTTCACGGGTCATGGAGGACTGACAGATTAAAGGAATCATCGGCTGCGCGGAAGGATTGAGCCCCGCCGCCCGTTCCCGTCGAGGGATTCGCCAAATTATGCTTAAAATTATGATTTTATAAAGCGGCGCTCCCCGCGATGTTATCCATATTTTTCCCGCCACAATTGTGTAGTTCCTTTTCCCGCCGCAGGCAGCGCGCCGGAGGCAAAGCGCCCAGCATGTCCGCCGCCGACAATTAAATTCGGATTCATCAACCTGATGGAGGAACGACCGTCTATTTTTAGTATTCATTTTTAAAGAGTCGAAAGTGGCCATTTTTTATTATCTCCTACGAAATGCAATCAACAGTTTCATAACATGTACGAGTATATGTGCTTTCTACTATTATGGGAAAACGGCATATTGAACATGTATTCATATTTATTATCGGAAAAGGAGACCTGTGTCCAGCACAGGACGACTGATGGTTGATGATGACTATTTACATTGTAATAATTTCAAATATGCTGTTTTCCCACAACGCGCATCATACAAAGCGACGGAATTTTCTTAGTTCCACCAGCCGGAAGTTTAAAAAACAATAATTTCGTTATCGGCGGTGGAATGTGTACCGAATTGTGGAATATTCGTAAGATGGTGGTGAAGCGGGCGGTTGCAGGAATATAAATCGGCCACTATTAAAGGGGTGGCGAGAAGACGAAGAGGGGGCAGTGGCGTGCGTGCTGGTCCGCTATAACTCAAATAATTAGTAGAACAATCATGTGAATACATAATGTCTGCTAGCATTAAAGTAAATAACCGGCAGGTAGCGGCCGCCGCACATACACAGCGCCCTTTCATGTCCGCGTATCGACCAAATATTCTTCTGGCGACTCCTCGCGTGGCGCGGCTCCTTGCGCTCCTTTTTATGTAAATAAGAACCGATTTTTTCCGCCGCTTTTATGGGGCACTACGGAAAAAAGTTCGCTACCCGATGGACATAAAAATAGCACGCAAATGCACCTCGTAAACCTGAGCCGCTTAATAAGAAACGGTTTTCATTGTTCCCGCTGCGTTGCATGCTCGGTTCTATTTGTATAAGATTGAGTGAGCATTCACCGCGATGAGTAAAAACTATGATAAATTTCCACGATTTGTCGAGAGATTGCGCTTTTTAAGTTTTAATATCCAAACAACACGATTTTTATTTTCTATCAATATCTACACAATGCAGTAATTTTCTCAATCATTCATTACATTAATCAAAACATGAATCAAGTATTTTGACGGAATAATATGATTAATCGGTTATACAATGAACAATTTCTATTATTAAAACGTAATTTGGACAATTATTTTCATTTGCTTTAATATAACAACAGTATTCTCCTATTCGTTTGATTATGAAAGTAAAGATTAAGCAGATATATAAAATTATAATTGAAATTAAAAAAATATTTATATTTTATTTATACCTCCGTTAACTTTTTACTAAATATATCACATAGCAACGATTCAAATATATATTTTTTTGGGATCTTAGGTATATCTGAGTATCTTGGTATTCTCTTCGACCAATGTTTCGGAGATCGTTGCATTTTTAGGTCAGTTCATCATCATACAAAACTACATATTGCTACCAACCGTGAAGATCTACGCACTCATTCAACGTCGACAAATATTTACTCTATAAGATACAGAACTTATTAACAAATCTGTGTGCGTACTCAAACAAATGCATCAATAAATGTATTACATCTTTAGGATTAAAATATGTCCTTATTTTATTATTTAAGGATTAATTGTATCTCAATAGAGACGAAGATGTAAATTGTTTTCTGGGAACAGAATGTGGTGGCCGAGGCGCTTACTGCACTTATGACCTGTCATTGGTTGGGTTGAGCGATGGCTTTATGTTTAACAACATTCCCCATTCCGCCTTTTTTCTTATGACCACCACATCTGATAAATTTTTGAAACTTGTATATATGGTAGGATTCCACGCCTATCTTTACATATTTAAGTTCACTCTACACTAGCGTCATATATTAAGATTGGAACGATATACATTCAAAATGTTGTTTAAAATATGTTCAATCTTTAGTGTGAAAAAGTTCTTTCTTCATAATAATGAGCGATTTCAGCTTATATGTGAGATAGTAAAAAGCATTTTTATACAGAAATACCCATTTTATATGTACAATGTGCCACAAATTATTTTCTATGGTAAAACGGAACAGGCGTGCGGATTAATAAATGTGATATTGCGAAATTGATCGTCATTTTAATTACCGCAATACCATTCAATCAGAGGTTTCGCATATCGCCCATAAGAATATAATAATCTCTTTTGAAATTCACTTGGCCGCGGCAGTTTCACATTCGCCAATAATAACGATCCGTAAAGAATAAGCGGCTCGTAAAGGCCGCCCGTAAATACATTGTATCGGGTTACCGTATGGCGATGATTTTTGATCCACCACAATTCCCCATCACTTTAATGACCCCTTCTAATGACGCGGAGGTCCCAGAAGGTTTTATGACCCCCATAAAGTGTCGGATTAGTTCCTTTCGGCAGTGAGGGACTCGGATTCCGGCACACCCACTTCCTGATTCCGAACTATTAAGAAAATTGGTCATTCGGGCGGAAACTATATTACATACAATGACTTAAATATATTAAGCATTTTTATCTCAGTAAACTTTCAAACTTACATAACGGGCGATTTTTTATCTTAATATGACAATTTGGAAAATGGCATATCTAATAAAATCGGAAATATCAGATATACCATATTCGTGTGTCTTTTAATCACAAATTATAATATTCACCGATTAATTTGTCATTTTCAAAGTTTTCCCTCATTTTAGTAACACTACATTTAAATGAAATTTCATGAATTGTTTAAATTTTTGTTGTTTAATATCTATATGGTTTTTTTTTTCATACTTTTGCCATCTATTCTTCTTCTTCTTCTTCTTCTTCCCTTTCTCTCTTCTGCTAGATGACGGCCTCTTCAAACATTCTTCATGTTTTTCTATCCTGTAATTAATACTCTCATCCGATATTTTCCCCCAATTGGTATTATATCGTCACCCTATCTTTTTTGAAGTCGACCGAAGTTCTTTTTTCACTCCCATCGTCTCCACGTCAAGATTCCAGAAGCCTTATGATTGAAACAAATATACAATAGTTTTTTTTATTTAAATAAACATATTTTCGTCCAAGAAAATGGCAATAATGTTATTTCACAACGTCGTTAATAATTGTATTAGTTTCTTACGTTGAAAGCGCCTCATAAGATGCACTGATCATACAATGAGTGAATTCCCTCGTAATGTTAGGGCGACCTAGTTTTCATAACCGAATTACGTCTGCCCCAGCTAGTGCGGCCCTGCCGGGGATACCCTTTCCTTCCCGAGTCTATTTCCTCTCTGGGCACTTAAATATTCGTCAGGCAGTGAAAACTCCAGCGTGAAAGGCAATCAATACCCAGTCGAATATGAAACACACCTGTCTGGGAAGTTTACGGCTAAGGTGCTTTGGTCATTAGGAGAAATGTTGAGGCCCTGAATAATGAACACTGTTGAAACTTAATAATTTAGAAATAACCGAGTACTTACTGGCCGTGTTAAGTCACATTATATTTTTCAATCTTGTTTGTTAAATTGTTTCCTTATTTTAAACCAAGAAAAAATTTCTATTACTTTAAGTTTTATTAAAAACTTATTTGATATTTCGAAGTATTGTATAACAGTATATTAAGTACTGTCCAAAATTGATGCAGTCTGAGATATCTTTATTATTAATTTACACAGAGATATTATATACAAATAACTTATAAATGACTCTTTGGTGACAAATTTAGTTTGTCAACCAGACAAGTATTGAGTTTCTTTGATCACATTGCCAGGAGAGGCCTGGATAACCTGGGGGAAAAAAGTACTGTCACGGGTAGTGTTCCAGACAAAAGAAGTAGAGGCAGATCTCCTACGCGGTGGTGTGACTAGATTAAGGAGATGACTGGTGGAGACCTCTACTCGACGGCGCGGGCTGGGGAAGACATATATGATTAGATGCTTTTGTTTGAACTACGGCAACTCTATGAATCCACAACCCTCAATAATGAAAAAACGAACAAATAAACATAGAAGAAGCATAGTTCACATGCAAAACAATAAAAATATTATCCTGTCATAAATGAGGTAGCGCTCTTTCCAAAATTACCCAATAGAACGTTCAGTATGAAGATAATGCTTGCTTCGTGCAGCAAAATTATCCACTTTCTCTGTACCTTTATACGAGAAACAAAAAAAAATGTTCGATTTTTAAATAAATAAAAATTCAGCCTTGATAATAATTTCGTTCTGAAAAATGTGAAAACGTTTTCTCGTTATTCTTTTATTCGATCATTAAATTAATAAATTGCAACGTGACATTTTTTGCGTTCTTTAGAAAAGCATAAAACAATAAATTGCCCTTTAAATGTCGCAGTCCAAAGTGCCTCTGACCAACCTTTTTCATAGGGAATTAACCGTTTCCAAAGATGTAACACCAAAAAATATTCGAAATTAATGATCCATTTAGTTAAACCTCTGCTCTCCAGAGGGTTAATAAATTCGAAATATAAAATGCCCCGAAACAATCTGGCCCGGATTACAGAAAGGGAAAAGGGCATTACTTTAACGTCGTGGCATACTTTAATTATAAGTTGAAGCCAG
Source organism: Lepidostoma basale (assembly GCA_022606425.2). Lineage (NCBI taxonomy): Eukaryota > Metazoa > Arthropoda > Insecta > Trichoptera > Lepidostomatidae > Lepidostoma > Lepidostoma basale. Next base: position 632,054 of record JAHDVF020000167.1, read on the forward strand.
ACTTTGAGCGATTTAACAAGCGTGTTGTCACCCACGTGTGCCGTAAACCCCAAATACCCGCCAATCAAGGCAACTCCGTTACGTGCGCTAAACTTAGCACTCGAACAAAAGGTGGAATCGGTTCAACCCCTTCTGTTTATTTTAAAGTGCCACCTTTCTACTTATTCCAGAGACTACACTTAACACTGATTTCCACAATATAAATTAAATGACTGAACAACAAGTGAAAGCGCTGCGGAATAACACTAAAATTTTCCAACACAGCTAAAAGTAAAAAAAAATACAACTCTTACTTTTCGGTTGTAAAGTAGCTACAGGCACATTTTTACTCCGCTCCCGCGTACCCTACTGGCCGTTTAATTGTTCCTCGTTGAGCCTAACGACCGTGTTCGTGGACATCGTTATATGTAAAATGAACGTTTGAAGTAAATGGAACATGCTCTTTTTTATCTTTTCCGTATTTAAACTTTGAAGATTGCCTTAATTTGGCAGTCAAAATTTGCAGGAGCTCTCCGTGTGCGCGGTACACGTGTTTACGTGTTCAAAATACAATTTCCATGTCTAATGGAGTGAGCCTTTATTTGAAAGACGTAAAACAATTTACGTAGCATGCTTTCACGTGGTTTTTACATGCTGCATATAGGGGAAGGTAAAACCCCATAATTGTTTTTGGGTTCTCTTAAAATAAACTTAAATTAACTACAAAGTATCATACGATTCATTATTGCATTGTGTCGTTTATCATTTGATATTTAATTTATAATTAACAATTGTGCATCAAAATTTAAAAGATTATGTTTTTAGTAGAATATTTATTTTAGCCAATTATCACGGAAAAGATCTTAGAAGAAAATAAAACAAACCAACCCTTCAAAAATAAACATTCTTCCTTTTGCATATGTTTAAGTTAACACATTTCGGCCTAGAAACTCTGAGAGTTATACGAGACTTCCATATTAAGTGAAGGTACGTGACACATCCCTGAGCAAATCTGTGGACATCCCCTACTGGCGAAACAATAAACCCGTGCGGGCCACAAACTTGGGAAGCTAAAACGCCAATGCGCACTTTGTCATTTTTCCTTCGCAACACACCACGCATACCTATTGATAAACATGCGTGCCCGGCTTATTACATGGTGATAAAAATATCCTAACAAAACCAGTGTCTCCGCTATTTCAAGACTTTAATTCAAAATATTAAAAGTGAATAAAAAATAAGTCAATTTATAAGTATAAAATTTGTTTCGTGCACAAGTACGTGCTAATAAAAAAAACATATTTTAAAAAGTCATTACTACATATAAAAATTTTTTAAATTAAAATATTTATTAAACTTGCAACATTCCTTATAGTTAATTAAAATGTTAGTAAAAAAATACACATAATTTTTCGTTTTCTGAACAATGACTAAATCTCCACATTAAATAATTAATACGAATGAAAATGTCTGTTTTCCAGAACTCTTATTATATTTTAAGGGAATGAAATGTTTCGCCTTACTTTAATTGTAACATTTGATTTTGCCTTAACAATGAGAAACATGTCATTCGCATAAAATATATTAAATAAAGGTCTTAGAAAACAATCGTTTTCATTCCTCAAAAACATTATAATATCTATAATTTAAATCAAAATACTTTAAGAAAGCGTATTAAATTATTTAAATTTATATAATATTATACTATACATTATAATATTGCGGTGTTCTCGTATATCTCTGAACAAGGCAAAAGTTAACTGTAGAATTGTTAAAGTTACAAAGAATTGGTGCCATTATGAAGGCCTGATCTCAATTATGTTAGAATTTGATGTTTAATCTCCGATTAGGTAGTTCCTTCCGTAGGCGTCCTCCGTGCCCTCCCCCCCCTCCTCCCGCCCGTCCGCGCCCCCGCCGCAACACTTGCGGTCCGCGCGTGACCGTCATGACAAGTCCTCCGAACTTTCATCAGTTCCCCGTGATAAACTTTATGTTCAGGAATGATAGAGTCATAAATTAATTATATCAACGAGGTTTCCCCGTACAGGGCGAAAATAAATCGTCCCCAAGCCCGACTTAATGAGGCCGCGTACACTTTTGATAATCAAAGAAGTTTCCCGGTCGTACCATTTTAAAAAAATAAAAAAACGCCGACTTTCACGCCCCGTGGTGCTCCCGCCTCCGCCGGCTTTTATCTTGACTAGAACAATTTGCTAAGTTTATTAACGCGACTCAATATTGCGAGCCTCCTGAGTAGGTACTCTCTACACGAATTTTGACACACTTTGAGAGAAATGTGTTCTTTGCTAGCGGCGCCCGTATCTATTATACTAAATGACGCGTATGAATCCCTCTGGAGTTCTCACGTATTCGGAATACTGTATCTTTAACCAAACACAATATTGACTAATTAATTACAAAATACCAAAGACAGCCAAATTCACAAAGCTTTAAGGCTTACAAGTTTTTCGTGCCTAATATAAATGGAATCTCGCTAAACTTTATTTCGGATTCGGTATAAATTTCCGTAGCAAGTTTCCCCGTATCCCAATAATACAGTCTACGAATAGTGTTCGTAATTAATTAAATTAGGCCTTAAAGGAATTTACCCCGAGGCTTTCACTGCGTTAAAAGCGAGGAGTGCTGTTCGTCTCACACCCCGCGGATGGTTAGCATGTGGCCGCCTAACACCTGATGAGTGGCGCGGATCGCGTCAGTCACCGCCCCGCGACTATTATAATGCTCCGCTATTAATCCACGGCGTGGCTCCTTCCTCGCGTAATTGCCCCAGAGATGCCAAGTAGCAGCGAAAGAGTTACTTTTGGAAGAACTCGCACGCTAATTTGTCTCTGTCATGCTATTGTAGATCTAAATCACTGTACGACACCTTCCTTGGGAGTTAAGGATGCGGTATTTACGTGCGGAGAAAAAATACGAAAAAACCTTTTCACTTCTTCAATATTGATTAACCAATTTATTCTGGATTTAAGTGGAAGATTTGCACACACAAACAGTTTGCTTTTTCATTATTCAAAATACTTTCGTATGAAGCACTTCATTTGTGGTGTGGCATTAACAAAAATATATTTGAAACACTTTTGCTTGTTTTTAAACCACATTATTTTTGTTTTATCAAACCAACTGGTTTTGCTCCCGCCGGAGCTTTGTCAGGGTTGCAAAACAAAAAATCTGGTCTTCTTTGTTTCGTCAACCTAACAATCTGAAACTCCAGTGGGAGGGAAACCGATTGGTTTGATAAAACAAGACAAAAATGTGGTGTAAAAACAAACAAAAGTGTTTTTAAAATACTTTAATACACTCTAGTTTATGCCGTGTTTTAATCACAAATTACTTGCAGATTTTTTGTATTTTATGTTTTTTTATGATTTTACTGTTAAAATAAAATATTTAAAAGTTTTTTTATCAAGAATTGGTACTCATCTAAAAACTTTGGGACTAAACAATGAGTGTTTTAACAAGATTTTTTCCACGGTTCTAAGATGATCTAATCTAACATAACGAAGATAATACTATTGATATCAAAAATTAAATAAATATCTCACACAATTATCGAATTCTTTTAAATAAAAATCCACATTTCTACCAATAAAGTTTCCCGTCGTTAACCTAAACGATAGCAGTCCGCCTTTGATTGTTTTCAGGAGCTTTCAAGTGAAACAATGAGGTTTCTTTCATTGTATAATACCTCCAGTCGATATATTCCCACAGGCGAACGGTCGACAGTTGAACAATACAGTTGCCAAATATATCATACGTTTTCAGATAAATGCAAGATAATCTCATCGAATACAAACATCTGCCGAGCGATGGCCAATTGTGCTGTATTTCTAAAGACATACGTTTGCAGCGATCAAATATAAAAATAAGACTTACATCGCGTCTTGTATCTTATTTTATGAGATTACTTTTTCCCGATTGTAAACAGAAAAGAGGCATGTAAGAGGTTTTCCTTGCTCCGGAGCGAGCGGATCTTATATTGTTAGTTCAGACTGTTTAAGTGTATTATGTTCCGATGTCCCGGCCTGTGTTCGAGTGGGTGGAGGGAGAAGAAGAGATTCGGGTTGAGAGACGGCACCAATCCCCGTGGCGCAATTCGTCAATCTATTTTTTCTGTATTTCGCCCTAAGGATTCGCATTCGTGTCTTGAAAGTGACTGTTATAAAATATTGTCGGGGAAGACTTATAAGGGAAATGCTTCGGCGTTCTTTATTTTTGCATAAATGATTTATTAGGGTTGAGGTTTAGTCGAACCAAATCGTTTGAAGTTGCCGTGATACTTTCAATCCTTTTTGTCATTGTAATTGATTGTTTTTTTTTAAACTCTGTCATTAATTAAAATTGTATAATTCTGAACTTCACCGTTTATACATAGAACATGAATCAGCTCATATTTTCCAATGTAAAAAAGTAATTCGTAATAATAAATAGTTTATTTTGCAAAGAAACAGTGTGGACGTTGTTCGTCTAAAATAAATTATATTTTTTTCTTTCAACGATTGTTTGTAACGACTTTGTTCGATTTTTATTTTATTTAATTTATTTTTACTTTTCTCAAATTTTTTAATTTCTCCAGTTTGGTATAAATAATTATAAGGATCTCTATCATATAAGAAAATTATTCTTTACAGAATTAATGACACCTTTTATATTAAATAGTGAATAAAAGCTATAAATTTACATTTCTTTCTGTATATTTTATATTCAAACTATGTTTTTATGTTTATGTAAAAGTAATCTCAAAAAATGTCATCACATTATATAATCGTAATACTGTGTCTTTAATAAATTTAAATTAAGAATTATTGTATCCCTATAACACTATTATATTCATCTTGAAGGCATAATACTATTCTCCCGAGTCTGTGCGGAAGATTACGTATATAGTATTTGCGTACGTAGGTTCACTACCCTATATATGTGAACATAAATTTTACGATGTTCTAACCGTAAGTTAAGGACTTCTTAATAATAGAGAAACTAAAGTCTCTGTAATATTTCCTTCATAAATCATGAATATTTAAGCTACAATAAGGATAAATTACGTGGGACTAGTGGTATCAACTTTACGGGACCGATAAAAACCCTTTCGCAGAAATCAAAATTACGCTTTTTCTTTATGCTCGTACTTTGGACCGTTTGTTTGACAAGCATTCATAACAAAAGTTGGGCCCGAGCACTCCAGTTATGAAATGTTCCTTCGCACTGGTCTGAACTTCTCCGGGAAATTTTCTCCGGATCTTAAATTATTATTTCCTGAACTTGGTTACGAAATATCACGTGTTTTAAATGGGTTAAACTTTAAACATAAATCTTTCGTTCGGCAGCTGTTACGGCATATGTTTGGTTCCCATCAACAATCATACGTTTCACCAGTACGGAATTGTTTTGAATAATCTAAGAGTAAATAGGTTCTTCGCAAACACTGTTTTGTCTCGCATACGGATATTGTCGTGCGTTTACACTACCGCTACCAAATGAAAACTTACTTGAAATCGACGATTTGAAATCTTTCATATATTTTTCATTTTCGTGTCAACGATAAGTCAGTCGCACAAGGATGACACCTCACAGGGTTGTATGTCTTATATATGCATATTATTCTTTTGCCATTATGTTGGAAAAATTGGCTGACATTATGTAGTTGACAGAAAGGCCGGATGTAATAGTAACAACTCACATTGAGGGACATTCCGTCAGTCCAGACGGGACTTACGTTAAAAAAAAATAATAATAATATATGTATATTTGCAACCAAGGGGGACCCAGACCACATTTAAGCTAGGCGTCAAAGTAGGGTAGCCATGCTGAGGAAGCGTGTTTGCGTCATTCTCATATAACGTATGTATCAACAGATTTTAGTATAGTTTTTTTAAGATGTCCGCCAATAACTACACAGTGCACCGCAGGACGTTTAGTTCAAAGCGGAATTACCGTTGCGTAGCATTCAGCACGCTCATAATTATTATATAATAGCAAAAAGCGGGCCAACTAGCATCCTAAGAACCAGCAAAAATAATACACATCGCTGCAAACTAATGAGGGTTGAAACATTAAAAAATTGTTAATGGATTTTGTGCTTTTGTTATTTCTAAATATAAAAATCTGCTCACGTGCTCCATACCCGCCGCTCCCTCGAGTGCGAGTGCAGGCCTTTCCTTATCAAACAAAACACTTAATAGTTAATACCTCCCCTTGCTCGGCCAGCGGCTGTTTATCCTTGCGGCCGGCCGCCGCCCACGCGGGCCGGGCGCAGAGAGGCGGTGAGTGATCGGCTCCGCTTCCCGTATTTCGCTGGGCGAGGAGCGAGGAGGGATATCGCCTCTCCATGATCTACGGCTGCCAGTGGACCTCGCCTTTTTCCTCTCAATTCCTTTTATTTTCCATAATTCAGCAGCCTTCCATACCTTTTTAAGGCTTAATGATAATGTTATCCGTTGCCTTTTGATATTTGAAAGAAATTTATGGATTTAATCCGATTGCTTTCGTTGAAGGGGGGAGATTTGCTAATAAAATATTCAAATTTCTTCTGACTCGTATAATATAATAATCAGACGTCTTAGTCAGTGATCTACCGCGGGCTTCGGGTGTTAAATATTTACGGAGAAAATAATTTGCCCAAATCTACATTTCTCAACACATTTCAACTAATTCTGAAAAAAAAATATTCATTGAACATAATTAATTTCAAATTACGATGATTCTGTTTTACGGTATATACGATAAACAGATCTGGCTAACTGTTGTATAATTCCACGAAAAACTTTAATAGAGAAAATAATAGAGTAACAATAGGATTGTATCTGTAACAAAGTGAACCGATTTGCTCGAGTCCATCCATTGTGGAATACGTGTATCCACGTCTGTGTTTTGTTACTCTTTTTGTTTATAAACACATTAACCGCTCTTTTAATCTTCGTTTATGTTCCATAAATCAAATAATCCACAAAAAACTCAGAGACACGCACAGTTAGCGTATCACGCCCGAATATTCCAAAAATTTGTAATCGCTACACGTACCCAGAATTAATTCATCCTTTAGTTCTTGCTTGTGCGTGATTTTGTATCAAAATAGGTAGATAGACCTTCAAAAATATCTCATAATTCTTATGTTATATGATACATTATCAAATTAAGGATAAATTCAAATATATCTCATCATCATAACATTAATATTTTTGGCAGAATAACTACACGTCCGTTTGGAATTGGATCGTTTGTCATGGATGTCACATTCGCCAGTTTCACGAAATGGCGGCCCGCGTTGATGTTTCACTACCGAGCAACTAAATATGGCGATCTCTGTAGGCGCGCGAAATATCGGACCTTTTTTATATTTTTAATGAAACAGAAATTCATTTTGGGTGCGGTAGGAACAGTACGCGAACATTACGGTGGCAATTGACTTTTTTTAGGGGTTTTATAGCCGCCCTTTAATTCAAAATGTCCATTTGCACCTGTCCGGGGGAATAACTTATTACGGAATTCAAATGAAATCTGTATTGTTACCGTTACCAAACAGGGACAGTCTTTGTAACTATTTATTACTTTATTTATTAAGTATTTTTCATTACTATTAACGACTATACCATGAGAAAAGAACGAAAATATGTTATTTCTACTTTATCTTTGCCTTCACCATGTGTTCTTATTCAAATTTGAATTAACGCTTAATCCAATCTTAATAGATGGCGCTAGTGTATATTGAACTAAAAAATGTGAAGCGTGGTGCGACATTGTAGCACATATACATCTTCCAAAAATTTGTCAGACGTGGTCGTAAGAAGGGCGGAATGAGGAATGTTGTAATACATAAAGCGTGCGCTTAACCCAACCAATGACAGGTCGTAAGTCCTGTAAACGCCTCGACCTCCATATTATGTTTCCAATTTGCATCATCGTCTCTATTGAGATACAATTAATCCTTAAATTTGAATTAATTAAACAACTTTTAAAGACTATTCTATCATCAACTTCTATGTCTTATTGTGTATCAGGTCCCCCTGACGTTGGCCATCACTCTGGCGAATGCTTTCTCGAAATAGTGATTTCCTGGGAAGTGGTACTGGAGTGGTCTACCCTTGCCTTCCCTAGGAATTTTCTGTAGGGGTTACCTTCATTATTATTAACAACGGAGACAAAAGACAATAATTCTAATGAACATCAGCAGTCTGTGAAAAAATATCTTAAATGTTATGTTTACATTGCAAAAAAGCAAAAATATTAAAAAGCTTTTTTATGTAAAACTTAACAATTTATTAAACCTATATGAGAAAAAAATGGGTTTTTAGACCTATGTTATTTTTGTTCAATTTAAATTTCTAAGTCAGAAGGGTTAGTTAAAACTGTCGGCTTATAAATAATAGTAATTTGGAACAGGTAGAAATACCTTTTTTAAGTTATTCAGTTAATATACATAGGCTTACTGATTTTCATAATCATTCTACAAGCATTAACAAAATTGTATTCTGAAAATAGATACATTTAAGTAAATGGGATTACATGAAACGGATTTATTCTCTGGGAATATTTTCGCCTAGAGAATATTCAACTTAACTACGAATAGTAAGTAACATGAGTGTAGTGGGTACCGACTGGAAATTAATGGTATTAACTTGAAGGGTGCTTTACGTACTACGTTTAATAAGTGCGTTTTGTAACCTTTTGTTACGATTTAGATCTCGATTCTCAGACACCTGATATTCTAGCTTTATTCGTATATTAGTGTATACTTTGAAACAAATTTTAAAAACATTTCGAATTGAAATTATAACTGAGCTACTAAAATATAAATATTTTACTATTATCTTATTCTTCTTCTTTCTTCGTTTCCTCATTACTGAGGGTCGTGATCCATGAAGAATTTCGTTCCATAGATTATTATTAGAGAATAGTGCAGTGGTTTCTATAGTTTCGACGTCCTAAGTTATAACACCCTTCTGCCGATGTTTATCTAACCCCAGATCAACCTATTCGTAATCAATATTAATTTTTACCTTAAATGGATGAATTAATTTTGGTGTATTTTATTATTTTAAAAAATTAATAATTAACACTATACCACTATAAAATTTAATAATTAGCGCTATAGCTGGCAAGACCCTACGTGATCGAGTTGGGAATACAACAATCCGAGAAATCTGCGAGGTCGAAGATGTGGTCAGATGGGGACGTCAAAGACGGCGATACTGGCATCAACATGTAGAAAGGATGAGCTCAAATAGGATACCACACATAGCTCTCCATGGAACGCCAAACGGACAACGCCAACCAGGAAGACCCCCGAAACGGTGGAGAGAAAGCTGGAGTTCAGCGTCTCAAGAGGACCCGCCTAAAGTAACAGACTCCTGAGTCTACCAAAAGTGAAGAAGAAGAAGAAGAAGAAGAAGACTATACCATAATACAATTGTGTATAAAACACCATTTTATATATTATATACCTTATTATTTAATTCTACATCTCCTAGTTTCTCTCTCTTGTTTACTTGAAGTAAGCATGACTATATTTTTCGAGACGTGATTCTTTGAATTCCTGTAATATAATGATATCTTTAGATTTTCAGAACACTTCTCCACTCCTTTTTTTTTGTAAAATATCTGTATGAATAACCACTCCGTATTTCCACGAATAAGAATAAAAGGTATCTTTCTAGGAACCCTTTCGAAACGTTTATATATAAGTGACCCTTATTTACTTATGATTTGGTAAAGAAAATGAATGTAATATGTTATATCATATGAAAACCAGAATAACACACAAAGAGAACAAAAATCACAAAATCAATAAAGCAGTTTAAGATCATCACTCGCGCAATAAATCGGTACATAACATATGATGAGACGTTTGAAATATTGTGCTTTTAGTATAAAAATGATTTTATAAACTCATTTCATTTGAGACGGTGGTGACGCTTCGGGTTTCGTAAAAGCAAAATTGAACAGAGAATAACCTATCCGTACGTGTGCGCTTTCTTTACTTGCGCCTATTCATGAACAATGTTACTTGAACGATTTCACATCTTAGTGAAAGTGTCTTGAATAGTAATTGCGACCAACTCGATCTCGGAATATAATATCTCGATCCAGAGTAGCCGAATTCGAGATTCCGACTTCAATCTGCCATCGCGGCCGTAAAACATTTTTTTTTTCATTCGCATTCCTGTCATGCTTGATCCCGAATTTCCGACACCCATCCGCTCGCAGCCCCTGTCCTTGCGTATTACCACTTTTTTTACGAATCACTTTGCAACGTACGTGATCTTTTGTCATCGAACGTCGCAGGATGTGGCGTTTGCGTTATTCGGCATAGGTTTTACGTTCCGTGTAGCCAACGAGAGGGTAAGTGTACACAGGCATATTTAAAATCCGATAATGGCCTTTCGGTGTAACACAAATCTCTCGAATTGAAAGAATCCAAGAAACTTGTTAGACATTGATGAGGGGCTTAAAGCTTCCGGTGAGTACGATGACTTGGAATAATATGGCACAGATTTGGGCCCCGTTTAAACTGCCAAGTTACTCAAAAAAGTGACTCTCAACTAATAAAAGATACTTTCTTCAATATTGACTAGCTAATAATAATAATAATAAGTTGGATAATTTATAAAGCGCCATAACTAACTAACTAACCATCATGCCGTCTCCCCGAAGGGGTAGGCAGAAAGAATGGACTGCCATACTTTTCTTTCCTGACGTATTTCTCTCGCTTCCTCAACATTCATACATCGTGTCATGCACGCGCGTCGATTTCTCTGACTCCTCACATGGCCGACATTCAATATTTGATTTATTTGATCGCCATTTTTATTTGATCGCCATTTTTATTTGAGCGCCATTTTTACGAATTACTCATCTCAAGGGCGCTGTAAAAGATGCTCCGTTTTATCAACTAGATAATAATAATAATAATAATAATAATTATATCTAACTAACTCGCTAACCATCACGCCGTTCCCTCGGAGGAGTAGGCAGAGAGGATGGATCGCCACACTGTTCTTTCCTGACAACACTTGCGCCTCTTCTACATTCAAACTTCGTGACATGCACGCTAGTCGATTATTCCTTCTTCGAATCAGTTTTAAACAGTATTTCAATTGTTGAATATACTAGTTATTTTTTATTTTTCAAAAGCAATAATATCAACGATATTGTGTAGTCTTATTATTATTGATTTGTTAAATAGTTATTTACATCAAACAGCCCGACAGACAAAATAGGTAGCTAATTTATCGTCATTGTATTCCCACGTGAATTCTACACCAGACGTCTTCGCCGGAAATCGATCCCGGGACCTTCGGTGTGGCAGTCTTAACTGTTGCCACTCTGCTACAAAGATCGTCAATTACAACAATATATACAAATTTAAATTTTCTTTCAATAATGTAGGTACAGATACAAAATAACATTTTACTATTCATCTTAGTCGACTTGAAGTTAGTAAAATTAGGTTTTTTTAATATTAATTCATTCAATCTAATTTCATGGAAAAAAACTTGAACTCTGTATGATGATTCCCAGTAAATATTAAATATTTTTATTGTTTTATTTACTTCACATTATGTCAGCTGAAATTCGTTTATTTTATATTATCTAACGTAGAAAATACCCACGTGCCAACTAGTTTCGAATAAATTTTCCCAAACGCTTTCGAAATAACAGCGATCCGCATCACCTTGAGTCATCAACTCCGCTAAGCACACAATCGACGCGAATTTCCACACGCCAACGTGCGTAGTCACGGCTGTTGTAAATGTAACAAAAAGTTGAATTGGTGAGTTAGAAGAGGAAGACTACCCCCGGGAGCCGTAACCCCCCTTACCGCCCCCCGCCCCCGCAGCGCCGCCTCCAGCCCGCCCCTGCCAGCACGGTTACACTGAACTGCCCTCTACGGACCGAACCGTATCGAATCGGTATCAATTCAAGTACATATACCATAGATTTAGATGTGTGACTCTTCTGTTACGCCAAAATCGGAAATAAGTGGGTACAGCTTATATTCTTCTTCTTATTCTTATTCTTCTTCTTCTTCCTCTTAGTTTAGGTCGTATGACCTGTTTGTGACGGTGGGCTGTCCTGGGATGATGATGTCCAGCTATCTCTCCATCTCTTTGGCGGTCTCCCTGGTAATCTCTTGCTGCTTGGGTTTTCATCTTTAACAATTTTTGCAATCTTGTATTCTCCGTGTGGTATACTTATCAATTCGCTTCCTCAACATTGCAGTCATGCACGCACGTCGATTTCTCCGACTCCTCTCGTGGTCGACACTTAATATTTGATTGATTTGATCGTGTCTCATTTTCTTCGGTCTTCCTCTATATCTTGATTGATTAACATCGTTAATATTTACATTTTTTATCATTACTTCTTCCCTCATTATTTTCACGCGTCCAAACCATCCTTACTTTATCTTAATTACCCTTTCAATATTTTGTTCATAACACATTCATTCGCAATACATGTTGCATTTGGTACTCTATCATATACTTATTTAGACACATTACTCTAACAGATCTTATTTCTACTACATTTATTCTACTTTAATACTTTTTTACATGTTTAATGCTACACTTCCATACACATACCGATTTCATGCTTTTAGTTTTTTGTTTCACTTCCATACATATACCAACCCTTCGGTCGGTTAGTAAATACTCTATTCGTGTAATCTTTTATAATAATATATTATTGAAACACTTTGGCATCGAGATCACTTAAATGATTAATTCAAACCAAAAAAAAACGTTCCTTCGCAGAAAGCTCGATTAAACATTCGAAATGCGGCAAAGTGACTTATTCTGCTCCCGGCTTGATGGAAGCGCCTCCACGAACGGGACATTTACCAAATCTACGAAAATCGCATTAGTTTCCCCCCTCGGATTCCTTTCCTCCGAATCTCGGCTTACTTAAACCGCGTCATGGAAGAAATGATTATACACGTTTCCTCGAGCATTCGAACTTACATACATTCTGTTACTTCTGCACGCAAAGCAGTAATTACGGTTGCCTTTCAATGTAACCCGTATCATAGAAAAGTAGAAAAGGAACATTAATGAATGAAATTATATATTATTACATTCTTGAGAATCCATTATTACATATTTTCTTATTGGTATTATAAAACATGTATACAGTCCCTTACTACTAGCACGAGAATTTTTATGACAACCACAATTCGGGAAAATCGTTTAAAAAAATTATAAAAATAATCAAATTATTATAACTTACTAATTTAAAGTCATGCAGCGAGCGATGGAGAGAGCCATGCTAGGCCTGTCCCTTAGAGATAGTCAGGAACGAAACGGTGAGGGATAAAACAAAAGTCACAGACGTGATCCACCAGATGACGACTTTAAAATGGAAATGGGCAAGGCATGTCGCTATAGCTGCAGACGAAAGATGCACCAAAATACTGCTGAATTGGAGATCGAGAGACACGAGAAGAAGAGTTGGAAGACCACAAATGAGGTGGAGGAATGATCTGGAACGATACGCTGGGGTACTATGGATGCAGACTGCGCAGAAGTGATCGACATGGAGGGACATGGAGGAGGTTTTCGTCCAAGAGTGGATAGCGATAAGCTGAAGAAGAAGAAGAAGAAGACTAATTTACCATCACTACCAAGGAGTAGGCAGAAATAATGGACAGCCACACTTCTCTTTCCTGGCATACTTCTCTCGATAACTTAACAATACGTCAAACATACTCCTCGTGTGGCTAACAATTAATATTTAATTGATTTGAACTGACCACATTTTCTTTGGTTTTCATATGTATTTCTTATTCCGTTTACATCAATACCATATACATTCTTCACCATTCTTCCTTCTTTCATTATTTCCATTTGTCCAAATCATCTTAATGACACTTTCATTATTTTTTTAAAACATTTTGAAAACATCATGAACCTATGTGTACATATGCATTCAACATGAGCTAGTTAAAATTAGTACGTACCACACCTTCGTAACATGTCGAGACAAATAAACCTGAACGTGGAAAAACAGTGTTTTAATTCATAAAAAATGTCATAATGGCATTCCACGGTGTTAACGCCTAAAGTTAATAAAAAAATATTAAATCATTAACACACGTGAATTTCTTGTACAGAGACAGACTAGCTGGAAACAAAAATTCTAAAGCTCGCAGATAAAGCTTGTTTAACTCTTTAGGTACGATATGCCGATAAATCGGCACAACACTTTGTCTCTTAAGTACGATAAGTACGATATGCCGATTCAATTCAATTTATTTAAAAAAATTATAAATATTACAGTATAATAACCAACCCAAATCGTTTATAATCACAATATACAACATAATATAAACAATTTTTAAAATAATCACAAATAATACTCGTATAATAAGAAAACAAATGAGAGCAAGTAAGAAAAAAAAGAGAAGACAATTAAAAAAAATATTGGAGAACAGTTTGGTAAAGATAAACATTTTTGTACAATAAAAAGAGAAGCAAATAGCAATTTATATAGGCTGAGGCATAGAAAACTAGAAACTAGAACGAAAGCCCTTATGTACATATTTTTATACACTAGTATTTTTGTACAACAGTTTGCGTTTGTTCAAATACATTTTTAATTTTTTTAACATACCAAAAATGATTCTTTATCAAATATAAAATTTTAAATGGAAGATAAGGTTCTAATATGGTTTCCTCCCAGTAATAATTAGGTTAAAATATATATTTATATATGTAGGGATATATACAATACATGTATTATATAAAATAATAAATTATAAAAAAATACATATCAATACTTTCGTTTTCCATGGATTATTGACACTTTTTGTAAAAATATGAAAAATCAATTGTCATACCAAACGGTTAAATATACTCTCACGCGTGCGTCTAGCGCGACGCACTAAGTGGCATTTATGTTAATTTGTTGGTAGTTTGGAAAATGTACTTTACTAAGTCCTTTATTATTTTTCTTTTCAGATCGAGGATGCTATGCTCATGTTTGATAAACAAACCAACAGACACAGAGGTAAGTCGTTTTCATGATTTATTTTTTCAACGTTAAACCGCAAACTTTATATCACGCGATGTTGAATACTTGTCCATTTCATTTTTTTGCCAAAGTAAAAAAATCTTAAATAATAAAGTTTAATAGGTTTTGTACAACTGTTTTACATTTCGATTTTTGTAAATTGTAAAAAAACTTATTTAAATACCAGAAGACTTAAAGCTGTTCTATATGAAAAGTATTGATAATCTCTTTTTGTATAATATTATATCATAGGACGTAATATTATACATTGTAGTGCGTGAAGTAATAAATCACAATCGATTCATATTACTAAACTACCCACGCGTTATGTGCGCCGTACGTCGCATAGTTTTTTTATTAATGACTAGTACATTAAAGCTCTTATCTGTTATACTGGCAATGTAATCTGATTTTTAAAAACATTAGAAAATCACGTTCTACTTTGGGCGGTTTATTGGTTATTTATCTAATGATTTCCCATTATCGTGCTATCGCTATGTTTATATTCCATCAAACGGTATCTAGATGGCAACAGAAATAATGCCGGAAGGGCGAACGTTCAGGTAGGACCGGTCAAAAGGAAATGACGTCGCCTCTTCCGCCATCTTTATCAACATCATAAATGTCAGCCATCAATTACGCGGGAAAGCGACCATTTTCTTCTGCGCCTTCCTCACGCAGACCGCGCCTCTGCCGGACGGCGCGGCGGTGGGGAAGATAATCAGAACATTACTCGGAAACCAAAACACTACCGCACTTATCGCTTTCGGATAAATCCAGGTAGCTGATTGGCCCGATACACCTTGGACACATAATCGATCCTTCGGCAACCTAATCTATAATATAACATTAATAAGATCACATTCACTTTTTCAGTTTAAATTCACATGAAAGTTATTATTATTATTATTGATTATTAAACATGAGTTTTATACTCGTTGGAAAAACAATTATTATCATTCGAAACAATTTTATATATTATATTTATGTGGTTCTCACTGGAATAGATGATAGTGGACGGTTATTACCTTGGCACCGGTCTGTGTGTGATATTTTATGTCGTTCTCAATTTCGTAGCTTTACGGTGTCTTAAAACATTCAGACATTTAAAGTGAAGTATAAAAGTTTATTCGAAAAACGCTTAACCGCGTCTAATAAGGGATTCAGCGATTCTGAAAAGTCTTCAACGCTAAAACATTATGCGATGCATCCTGGACACCCGTTTACTACCGCACGCGACCCATAAATCGGTTTCCAAATGTCCGAATTAAATATTCATCCCGGCATCTTAGTTCGCGTATTCAATTCAATAGCTTTATCGCCCACGATAGAGAGTAGAATCGTTCACGTTTCAACGCAGGCTCTTGTTTCTCACGTTTTGAGAAAAGGAATACTCGCTATTGAGATTTGAATTTGGCTGTTGCAGCCGCCCCTAATCGCCGCCTTGGGACATTCGATTTCAGCTCGACCAGAAACCATGGCCGCCATATTTACACAATTCCCGCTTCTTATGAACTCCCTTCTACCTCGCGCCGGTGGCGCCCTCGCCGCGTGCCGCCAGCGAGCGCGAAAGAAACTAGAATTTTGATGGATAAACTTTGGCACTTGCCTTAATGTCGTAATGATGTAAACACTTTCGCAAATTTCAGCCGTGGCTTTTCCCGCCTATAACTCTCCACATGAATTATTAAAATATCGTTTTTTCGCATAAAACTGTTGATACATTTTAGATTTACCTGAAAAATTGGTAAAGTTGATAATTTAATCATCGGTACTTTTTCTTCACGGATTCCCCAGTACCTCCGCGGCACCATACTAATATACTCAAACAATTTTTATGGCGTGGTTTCGGAGATTTCTTTATTCAAAATTTTGCGCGAGTGCCTGCCTGCTGTTGATTTTATCACTTTTATTAAATCAAAAGCAATCAACAAAAATATAACATCGAAATTTTCTCGGGTTGGAAATTTCATTTTCGTACATTTAACGTGTTCACCTGAGAATCCGTTCACTCACTTTTATTTTGCTCTGTCGCTCGAGGGAATATTCTGTAGATAGCACACGCCAATCTGTTATCGTTCTCCTCGCCGTAACATCGCCTGAAGATATGGAAATCATTTCGAGATTTCACAAGCGATCGCTCCAGACATTCGTGAGTTGCAGGGGTACGGTGGGGGTGACTTCGCGACTTGTTCTGCGGTTTTTTTGTAGATATTCCCATCAGCCACAGAAACCGTCTGCCGAGCTCGGTGCGTGCACGGAAATGCATCGGAACCTTATTCCATTCAAACGGTTATGGCCAAACTTAAGTCCTCCAAACTTCGCTAGACATGGAAATCCAAAAATTCTAGTCGTTATAGCGGTAGTGGAAAATGTTTTACCGCAATCCTTTGTGGCAAGCTTTGCTTCCGCTTATTGTAAATTTTTACTTTTAAAACTTTTAAATCAAACTTAATGAGGTGAATAGAAATGGTTTATATAAATGATTGGCCGCAGCATTTATTTTTATTACAATGTTGTTAGAAAATCTAAAATTGTTTCAACATTATAAAAGCATTACAATATATTTTTTTTACTCGTGTAGACCTCAATAACGTTGTTACGAATTTAATACGTTTCTCGGAATCTTCCTCATTCATAGTTCACGAGAAAATGTATGCAATAAAAGTAATAAAACCGCCAGAAATCATTCCGCACGACAAGCGGAACATGTGTAGAGGGCACATCTAGCGGGACCATTACGGCCGCCTCTCGCGCTAAAGATGCCTCCCGCACGCGGCTCGGGGTGGGTGGCTAAACAAAAAAATACATTTGCATGCAAATAACGTTTCAATATAGAACACATAAGAGCTCCGTGACGACTTACTTATTCACTGCTTCATAAATATTAAATGTTTCATTCCAATACTCGCAAACTTCCTCTTATCGTCCTAATGTCTGAATGGGTGTTGCATGCGCCCGCGGGTACTTTGGGCTCTTCCGCGGGCTCAGTCAAATGAATATCTTCCCTCGCTTAATCCTGGAGGTGAGATGAGATAAAAACTTTCCTTTTTGATATGTGGATCGTGAACTTGATGCGCGGGGGGCGCGAGCGGCGCCGACTGCCTGTCCCCGTCTCACCTAAACAGCCACACCAACAAACTCCATAAAGTGATCCACTTAAACTTAGTTTAACTTAAATTGGCGAGATGTCTCCTCACCTCAATAAGCGGTTTCCTTTTTATACGTGCGCTTTCTACGTGGATTGAAATTTAAGCGAGCGTTTTCAAGATTTTTCTAAATACAAAACATTATTCTAATTGAGATCAATAAATCACGGGCCATTTCAGATTTTAAATTTATGTTAAATAAAGTGCATCATGTTTTATTTACCAGGTTATAATTCCTTTTTATATAATTAATGACGGCTATGTGCTTTTAAATAGTTATACACGACATACATTTTATTTTACTATTACCTATATAGATTTTAGTATTTCATTGCCCTGAAGATGTTCGGTCATGAGCGAAACCAGTTCACTGTAAAAAAAAAAATCGGTGGTAATATTTATTTGATTATTGAAAAAAAATCTTTAAAAAATACTCGAATGGTAAATAACAGAATACAAAAAAATAAACAAACAGAAAAATTAAAGTAACGTTTCTAGATTAAGAAATCGCTCTCCAGATACAAATTCAGTTCAATTTACCATAGATAAATTAAAAATATATAAGAAACGAATGCATTCAGAATGAAAATAATGAGAGGGTAATTAAGATGACTTGGAAATATATTATAGATTGATAAAGAAAGTATATATTAACGATGTAAACAAACCAAGCAAAACGTGACACGATCAAATCAACCAAATATTAAATGTCGGCCATATGAGGAGTCGGAGAAATCGACGTGCATGCATCTGATGATAGATTGTTTCTGTTTGCCTCTTTGGAAAGACGGCATGATGTTAAGTTAGTTATGAACTTAAAATTTATCAATTATAATATTTTACAAATTATCTTATCGGCCAGATAATTCGTGTTATTTTTATTTTTATTTATGCCAGTCTATAAAACATTGTTGATTACGAAAGTAATTATTTAGCAACTGGAAAGCTTTGAATAAGCCAGCAAGCTTAAATCAAAAAGTAATGAGGAAGGAAAATGCACACAACTATGGAGAGCTTAAAGGAATTGAAAATTGCGGTTCTAAATTTTCTTGAAACGTTTTGCAGTGAGCGCAGCCCGGTGGCATCGCAAACAT
This sequence comes from Lepidostoma basale, assembly GCA_022606425.2. NCBI lineage: Eukaryota > Metazoa > Arthropoda > Insecta > Trichoptera > Lepidostomatidae > Lepidostoma > Lepidostoma basale. The sequence goes on from JAHDVF020000167.1 coordinate 651,300, forward strand.
CCCGTTTATTCCTGCCGAGTCTCGCTGACTGAGTCGCAGTCAACTGTTTTTAATTATCCCGAGATGGCCCAAGGAGGGCTCGTTACCTCCCCGCCCTGCCCCTCCCCCGGTCCCGCAGAATCTGCACCAGAGATTGAGATATCTAAATTCCCAGCAGTGCGCATAATTTACTTAGCGTGCTTGCAGCATCCGCTCGTATAACGCTAATCTCCCTCTCTTGTTTTATGGATAACGATGCTCATTTGACTCCTCTTTTTATGCAGATAAAATTTGCGATTTGCAACATGTACCTTATGGTATTTTTATCTCATGGAGTTTTCTTTATTGAATTGAACAGTATATTCACACAAGAACGTTTTATTGCCGAGACTTCTTCTCTGATGGGGCTATTTCTGTACTAATTGATAAACTTCTCGTTCTGAGCGTGTATTTTTACTGTGAATTGAAGTCGTTTTAGGTCAGGGTGTGCAGAGTGCCGTTGCTCGTTTAAAAGAATTTCTTAAATTTAAGTCAAAAGTTTTCTTTAATTGCCGTCAAAAAAACAAACATTTCGCATTTCCACCATCTGCCACAAACCGTTCCCGTCCCGTATTACTTTTCCTCTCTCTTATTCTGTGAGTATTTTTTACACACAAAAGTTAAACGAGTTTTAAAATGTTATCCTCCAACCTCGGCGCGAGCCCCGCGCAGGTTCCGGAATGTGTAATTTAGAAAAATTATCATTGCCAAATGTTGGTAGTTGCGCCCGTTTCTAGCATTCCGAGCACCTCGCCGGTGGCTGCACTCTGTCCGGGTCTTTACGAGATAAACTCATTTTTAGCGTCAATTTTACGAGCACGAACTTATTCCGCAAATCTGCACACATAATGGCTAACTCCGCTCACTAACGCGCCCGCGTGCTCTATGCCGAGTAATCAAAATCCCATTACTGCCTCGCCCCCGCCCCAACCACCGCGGTGGACCCTGATTGTAACGGATATGCACAGATACCCCGCCCTTAATCAATTTCCTTCATTCCGTGTGATCTATTCCAGCAACTAACAAATTGCCAACTGCTCACAATGAATTCATTGAAACCATAAGAAGTTAAAAGAACCCCCGCTTGTTAACTTATGAAGTTAGTTAACTATTCGCATGCATTAACGAACTTCGCAGAGTTGCACTCGGATCGGCGGCAAAAGTATCCCACACTCGGTCTTCTCCGCGCGTCAGACATCCACCGCCGAGGCAGACCAGACAGCGGCCAACTTGACGAGCTGGTAAGCTCCGCCTAACTCTCGGTCAGAGGACTCGGCTCGGCGGGGCCGCCTGTTAAACAAATCCACGGCGCTAGATCCGCACGGGCCAGACCGATACCGCCGAATTAGATTTAAACTTGGAGCCCGCGATTATTCCGTAGATTAACCGACCGCTTGCGGTGCGGCCGGTGTCGGCCTGTCCGGCATTATTCGCCGGATAGTTTGGGGGATGGAGAAGTTAGCTCTGTCCCCTGGCCGGCCCGAGTTATGTACACGTCTCTGTGTCCGGGGCAGGAACCTCTCCAGATGCTAATCGGAGTGATAAATTGTTACCAGTGATCTCCCCGGAATATTTGCCCTGGGAAACGAAACAATCGCCCATTATAGAAGATGGCGAACCTGAAAACTTTTCAATTACCCCGTTATTGCGCGCTGGAATTCCGATTGTACTAGAACATTTCCTGTTATTTACAACATCAATATCCTATTATCTGTTTGTTCAATGGCCAGCATTGTACATTTTGATATAAAATTACGAAATCCCACTCTCAAGTTTAACATAAAGGGGTGATTGATGTATCTCTGCTCGTGTAAATAAATGGTTATTTATTCATAAGTGGCCATAACCAAATTTGCCGGCGTGACGTGTGACAGCCGAGCCGCTCGGCAATCAGCAAGAAGTAGCTGGTTATCAATCAATCCACTTGAACAATTGACACTCGGTGCAGTCTAATTGCGACCATTAGGGCGATCATAATAATTAGTCTCGCCTCGCGTGGCGGCCGCTGTGGCGATACGGCGCGGACGCCCAAATTCCAGCATTAATCTCTTATGTTATTTCACGGCTGGTTTCATCATTTTGGCACCAATAGGCGGTTTTAATTTGCATTATCTCCCGGGTAAATTGTGCCACGTGGTCGGCGCTGGTCCGGCAGTAGCACTTTTGGTACATGATTTCTGGAAATCATCAATATTACAAGCGCGATTTTTTATAATTTCGTTTCACAAATTAAGTGTCTCATTTTCACCGGACATTTTTATAAATTCAACAATTCTGTTACCAAAAATACTTGTTTAAAAATGTTAAAATAGCTCAACTAATATTATCCATGGCAGTGGGGGTAATTCTGTTGATCCACAATTAAACCCCTCGTTTTGTGGAAACGGAATAAAAAAAAGTCTCGCAGGTAATATCATTAATTTCCAGTCCAAAGCGCCAGTCAATTAAACACAGTCATGATCAATATTTCCTCATCAAATAAACATTGAATAAAAAGCAACATTTTAAAAGAAAACAAACGATCATGCTATCTGTCCAATTTATTTAGATGGAAAATTTTATCGGTGTGTTTAATTAACGAATTACCGCTCTTTCATTCGAGAAATTGTAAATTCCGTACAAAAAGGCTGTTTTATTGTTTGTGTAAATATTTGACCCGGGCGTGTTTGTTCCGAAGCCATTTTCGACCACAGTGTGTTTGTGGGGCGGCGGCGGCGGGCAGGGAACAGGCTCGCCTCGCGCTGGCGCTGCTCAGGGACCACTCCGCCCCCCGGGCACCTGCTATATCGGCTCGCATCATGCTTCATTGCCGCCCAACATCCGCCGATTATTTCTAGCTTTCGTCACAATGTTTTGTTTCTTGAACAACCATGTAAATATCCTTATCAAATAATTATTTACAATGAAAACTTCTATGTTCTAGAAGTTTTGCTTTTCTATGGCATCATCAAATGTCTTAGCATGGCGAAACTTATATAACTGTAAATTATAATAAAACTTCTAGAAAACAGACGTTTTCATTCGTATAAATTGTGTACATTTTTGTGCTATATTCTAGAAGTTTTATTATAATTTATGGGAATAAGATGTTTCGCTTTTCTAAGGCATCATCAAATATCTTAGCATGGCGAAACTTATATAACTATACATTATAATAAAACTTCTAGAAAACAGACGTTTTCATTCGTATAAATTGTGTACATTTTTGTGCTACTACTACGTCGTGTCAATGACAAGCTGAAGGGATTATCCTAAAAATGATTTTTCCTCTTACCATTGTGATGGAAGATTTAGCCGACAAAGACAGCGTGAGATTTTTTTTTCACACTGTCATCGCCGGGAATCGAACCCGGGACCTTTGGCATTGCAGTCATAGCTGTTGCCACTCTGCCGCGAAGGCCGCCCTAGTGTATATTCTTGTCAAAAGTAACTTCCCGAGCTATTCACCATTTCATTAACACTTTCAATAAGATTAATTGGGGAATGCTGACTTTTGCTTTACAATAATAGCCTCCCCTCGCCCTCGTCCGTCATCCCCCGCCGCCCGCATCGCCCGCGCCGCCCCCCGGCTCCGGGCTGACATGAAGCCCAGCGACCGAGTGTACCGTATTTATCATTACGAATATTATTATCTACACCTGTTGTTCTTCGCGGGCCTTTATTGCGTATTTGAATTTTTCAAAATGCCAGAAATGTAACATTTTCCATGGCGGCTGCAATAAAAAATGTGATTCAATGATGTTCCCGGCCGTAACAAGCTCCTACACACCGCGTCCCGTGTCTCATTTGAACGAGCGAATAAAAAAAGTAAAACATTGCTTTTTTACCTCAGAATTATTAAAATCAAGTGGATGTCGCATTTGTTCATACGTAACCCCGCCGATATTTATATTCCTTTCGATAACTTAAAGTGGATTAAAAACAGGAGGAAGGAATATTATTTGCATCGGGTTTAAATTACATATTCTTTATCAAAGCAAACAGCCCTTACGCGATACTAAAAGTTAATAGAAAAATTGAAAATTGCGTGATATTAAGCGATTGCGTTACAGTTTTTATACGCCGAACATTGGAAATTCGTCAGTTTTATGATCGGAGTTTTATAACCGAACCAATAAAATCCATAAGAAATGTGATTTATAACCTATTAAGAAACGAAATCGGTTAATGGACTATACATTAAACATATCCATAACGTTATTAAAATACCCAAAACGTTCGGAGAAACCATTCTCCCGGATCACTAGTCAGACTTGCGATCGTAAAAGTTAATACAGAGAAATTCTAGAATCAATACGGGCTCTGCGTTCAATCCTATTCTCTCTTTTGTTTCCGCGTGATCTTACTGCAAGCTTAGAATGCATACAATTCATTAAATACGAAACATGCCTTAATTGAATCAATAAAATTTGGCGTTCATTTTATGCGCCGCGCTGTGCATTAACTTTTAATGCAGGTAGATCTGGCATTTCGTTGCTCTATTATATTTAGGAGTCTACAATAATTATGGAAACAGCATTTGCACGGAATTTAATTACTTTGGCACGAATTTGTGTCGCAATTGTGGAATTAATTATGCGTTTGATGGACACATTAAATCTAGACTCTGGGGATTTTTGCGATAATATATGGAATAATTCATTTGTGTATTGAATGTAACATTGCTTTACATCACAATGTATATTTTTCCATAGGCGCATTTCCCTCTTTGAAACTGGATTATTAGTTTCCATAATCTAATAAAAACCCTTTATTCAAAATTAATAAAACCCTAGCAAAGCGAAAAGTATAATAAGTTCATAAATTTTATCAATTATTATGAAATAACCGTAGTACATTTTAAATTTTGGTGTTTTTAAGAAACAATAAAGAGTGAAAAATGCAAATCTACTAAACCTCCGATCGACCTATAACGACATATAGGATTAAGATAATCAATTGATTTTACTGAAATCTCTTGATGGAAGTTCATTTTAAATAATAATGAAATAAAACGATGTTTTTTAACTACTTCCACTTTTGTCTTTATTTACCGGTCGCTGTCGAAACCGGTCGCTGTCTAAATAAAGACAAAAGTGGAAGTAGTTAAAAAAAACATCGTTTTATTTAATTATTATATAGGATTAAGATGAGGGCTGACAATTATAGATCAAAAAGTATTTTTAAATAGAAATAAAGATTATCCGATTTAAATTATAATTGTATAATAGAAGAAGAAGAAATAGACTTAAAAAATTTGAGATTAATTATTATAGGTCAAGGTTAAAAATATCCAAACTTATAGATATAAAATAATAAAACACTTTGCATTTAACTACGGTACGGATTCTGTACCGTGGTTAAATACAAAGTGTTTCATTATTTTATATTTATAAGTTTAAAATATCTAAATACAAAGTGAGAGTAAAAAATTTTAAAATGCCCAGCTAAAAACCAAAAAGAAACTCGTTGTATTTATTTATACTTTTTCTGTTGTCTTAATGGAAACGATTAAACGTTTTTGTTCATTTTTTTAATATCATCTATCATAAGACAAAACACAGCAAGGATACACCCCTGCCTTGGAAGAGTTCCAGGGCTGGCACGTACCCTCGGGGGTTTCTATAATTATCATAAAGCCAGTGGTGGTCGCAGTTACCTTTATTAATTTGAGCTCTGTACATCATATGCGTTGCGCCGCGTGCACAACGGTAATGCGGTTATGTACGCCAGCAATCTCGAATTTACTTTGGACGTGTTTCACTTAGGTTGAAAGTCGACTAACGAAATCATAATTTCTACGAGTTCATTTTATACCGCTCGGGTACAATTATATTAAGCTTTTAGGCGGCACCTCACCTGGTCACAGTACAGGAAGGAACCACTTTAGTTATATTCATAATGCGCCTGAAAATGTTCAATTAAGTTCAGTTTCATTTTTAAAATAAATATTACTTTATGTTGCAGAAATGCCACTTCCGATACCTGTAGTAACAATAATTTTTTTGAAGTCTGAATATATCTTACAGGGCTTTACATTATTTTATCTTTATCACTTCTGAGCAAAATATCCAACATAATCACTTATTTATATTAATACATGGGCAAGGAAGGTGCCTCTATGTATGGTGCAACAATATTATAACACCCGGCAGTCCTGCAAACGACAGTAAGTCGGCTAAACCTTCCACCACAATGGCAACTGAAATAGGAGATGTAATATGTTGTTAAGGATAAATCTGAAGATCCGTAAAACTAGCTTGCCCCAGATACGAAGATGAAAAAGAATAAAAAGATGTAATGTTTACAGATTAGCAAACAATACTAATGGATTATTTTTTTAATATATGTATTTATATTATTATGATATTATCAACTCAACAGATTACATTGTCCTTATTCTGGCAAAAATACTAACTTAAAACCTTATTAGAAAACTTCAAGCCAAAAAAGCATGTTTTACAGTATCAAAATTAGCTAAAGTAATGTGTCTACTGCTTTTTATAAAATACCTGAACACAGAAATCGACTTATTTTGTTTTGCCAGACGATAAAGACAAAAACATTTTACCGACTGAAATTACTAAACTCAAACCGACCAATTGTTGATTGAACGTGTTTTACCAGTTTTTTTATGCTTCCATCCTACTAATTGGTTTACAGCAACTTTGCTCAGGAATCAGAAATCAACAGGAAACGTACATATTAAATGCCCAAGTGGCATCCCAAGAACTAGCAAAATAATATGATACTTATCATATTATTTTGCTAGTTCTTGGGATGCCACTTGGGCATTTAATATGTACGTTTCCTGTTGATTTACATATTTTTGTATAAAACAGTTATTTGAACCCAATTACTGTATACAGCTTTTTAGCTTTTGTTTCTCGTGATATTTGATAGGTAGCTAGTCTATCGGCATTTTTACTGTCACATAAATTCTACCTGACCGAATCGAACCAATATTAATTTTAATGTCAATTTATCTAATGTAGGCAAAGATAAAAGTATTTTATAAACAAAGTCAATCGATCTATGCATTTTAATTCTGTATCATTAGTTCGAATATTCTAGAAACTAGTTTAATAAGTAATACATTATTAGTATAGTTCGGTCCCCCGTACCCGTTGAACCCCGTATAGATTTAGAATTCCTCCAACAATGGATGATTTGAACCTCCAAGTATGTGGGGTGTGGGAAGGAATTATTCACATGACAGAGGGAGGATAGGGATTGGAAATTAAAGTTTTGACGCATATGGGAACGGTAGACGAAGCGACTGTTTTGACATTTATGAGGAATTAATAAACGCCATTATCTCAGACGTTAACGATGATATATGTGAACGTCTTGGGGTGATAAAATCCATACTTGCTCTTGATGTACCTACAACATATTATTACAACGTATATTTACGCCTAGTTTTATGAGCAGTAATTTTAAATCACGAGCCGGGAAAAGATAAGTATTTAAAAAGGATAAATTTTACCCTGATATAAAATTAATACCTACCATTAATTATTTAAAACTTTCTTTTAAATAAATGCAGAAAAATATGTGAAAATACTGTGTATGGTTGAGTGTCAAATGAAAAAATAATTGAAAGCGTTATGAACAAAATAATGAAAGGATCATTAAGATTTGGACACACATGTGGACACATTAAACAATTATATCTTAACGATGTAAATGGAGGAAGATCGAGGAAAACGTAACACGATCAAATAAATCAAATATTCAATGTTCAGGAAGCAAGAGATGTATGTCAGAAAAGTGTGGCAGTCCATTCTTTCTGCCTACCCCTTCGGCGAGACGGCGTGACGGTTAGTTAGTTAGTTTCATTATTTTTCGTAAATATTTCAATTATCTTATAAAATGCAACAGAATTTCACAGCTTTTGGCTTTTAACTCAATAAATTACATATAACTTATATTTTTGAAATGGCATACACGCGGGTAACCATCAAATCTCTCTATTATGATTCTTTTTAAATTTTAATCCAAATCTCCCGCTTTGGCCCAGCCCTGGAGATTCGGTCAGGGGTGCACAATGGTCAAGGACTAAATTTAACAATATTACCCAAAATGCATGTAAATTTTTCAACCACTTTTAAATTGCTCGCTCTTACACTGTTTACATAAAGCACGCTCTGTTCTCATTCTGTCTCTTTCCGGCTCATTAAAAGCTCGGTACAGCGGCATAAACTTTACACAAATGCATGTTTCCACTTTGAATTATCATTTTAATGGCAGTGCGTGAGAGAGGTAAATTTCCGTACACTTGTTTGGCTCCAAAACCCGCAGAATAGTTTTTTTTTCTAAACCTAATTCGTTCGTGATCTCATCCATAAAGTAAATATATTATAAGTCAAACAAGTACTCATACTTTGTGTACGTTTCTACAAAACAACATAACTTTATATTAAAAATAATAATTACTGCATATTTTTATTTTCCAATTAGATTAATTGAATTTACATGTCATGTTTTATTACAAAATAACAACAAAAACAAAGCATCACGTCGTTTCCCCGTAGGGGTAGGTAGAGAGAATGGTCCACCATACTACTCTATTCTGGCACACCTCTCTAGCTTCCTCCACATTCATACAGCGAGTCATACACGCACGTCGATTCTTCCGACTTCTAACATGACAAACCTTCAAAATTTGATTTATTTGGTCATGCCATATATTCCTCGGTCTGCCTCGACTCCGTACTCCATTTACATCATTAACCTATATTTTCTTAACCATTCTTTCTCCATCCATGCGCTCCATATGCATACCAACGCAGCGATCCTTTCATAATTTTGTTCATAATACCTTCTTCCGCTCTACATTTCTTTCTTATATCAGCATTTAAGAGTCTGTCGTATATCGTTCTACCAAACATACGTCTTAGGGACCTCTTCTCTACCGCATTTATTCTGCTCTCATCCTTCTTCTGCCAGTTCCATGCTTCGCTTACATATTCCATACATCTAGTAAGACTTGAATATTGAGTGTAAATCTCATTAGTATGATTAGTCACTATAAGGTAACAATACGTGAAAAAACTTCTTTGATATTTGGTCATTTTAACAATTCCGTAAATATGAAATTCCCCTTAATATTAAATTTATGTCAAATATTAAGAAAAATGAGCATTTTGTCAATCGTTTATAATTCATTAAAATAGTGGCATGTTTTATCTGACTTCACGTCGCTATAAAACTTTTAAAAATAGTGTTAATTCTGCTCTCATCCTTCTTCTGCCAGTTCCATGCTTCGCTTCCATACATTGCGTTGGGACCAGAACTCCATTGTAAATGGCCGTATTCGCTTTTATTGATAAATGTTTCCAATAACTATTTTTAAAGCTCCATTCACTTTGTTACCCTCACCAACCCTTCTTTCGACGTCACTATCCAACATTTAAATATTGTTCATATTTAAACGAATCGAAATACAGGTGCGAAATTGCAAACTGATTAATTACTGAAGTTTCAGAGTGATTCAACACTAAAACATTTGTATAGGTGAGTGTTAACAATGTCTTATGTTTGAAACTTTCAAACAATCTTCGCCGTTTGATTTAAGGTTAAAGTATAAGCAGAGATGAGTGATAAGTTACAGATTAAATTTCCAAAAAAAATCAGATAGATTCATGACAATGTCACATCTTTTTGATACGGAAAAATCACATTTTTAATTATAATTATAATAAATATTTTTTCCAAAATTATAATGCAACACAAAAAGCCGCTCAAATTTTTAGTGTGGCATTTCCAAGTTAATCCGTTTTTCCACACATCATCCCTGTTTGCAATGCTGCGTTGGTTTGGGTTGTTTTTTCAAGTTCCCCTCTAATAATAATCTCCCGACCGGACGCGATACAAATGCCACGCGAACAATGAATCCAAACGGCACATTCACGCTTTAGCAAAAACAATAGGGCAAAAGCTACATACAATATACGCGCTCGGCCATTTTGTATTCCGAGTCTATCTAGCGAAGATAATAAAGTGACCGTGCCAATATCATAAGCCGATTTCAAAAAAACATCCCCATGTCACTGATAACTATTGTCGCGTTCGAGAATTTCTGTTCAAATATTCCCATTTCATTTGTTTTTACCTAAATTTGTTTTTACTGCGCTTTGCTCTGCGTTATTTCGAAAATACTGTTTAATACCGCGTGAATAAAACTGTTAATAACATTCTCAAACTAAGAACTTTTTGGGCCGTATTTAAAATGTAAACTAAGTAAAATGAAGATTATCACTTGTAAATAAAATGTATTTGTCCCTTTATTTAAGAATCGCGAAATAGATATAAACATTACTCAAATTTATAAGGATTAATTTTATTTCAATAGAGACGAAGATGAAAATAGTTTTTTTTTTTAACAGAATATGGTGGTCGAGGCGTTTACAGGACTTATGACCTGTCATTGGTTGGGTTAAGCGATCACTTTATGTAATACAACATTTCCCATTCCGCCCTTCTTACGGCCACCACGTCTGAAAAATTTTTGAAAGACGTATATATGCTAATATGTTGAGGAACACTTCACATATTTTTGTTCAATCTACACTAGCGCCATCTATTAAGATTAGGTGAAAGCGTTAAGCAGAAAATCTTTATTAAAGTTTTGCTCATCAATTTAGCATAAAAAGCTAGAAATTTTATTTGAACTACACCAATTGATTATTTTTGAAATATTACAATAAAATGGAAATAACTTTAATACACTGTTCTATGTGATAAAATCGTAAGATTTATAAGTATTATATTTACACACGTAATTTAATGCATAAATGCATGTGATGTAGTGTTTTATGCCTCAAAAATATAGTACTTTATTAAAGATGTACATGAAACAAATGTTTATATTTATTATACTAAGGTTTTTAATGCAAAAAACCTTTCTCGCGGCGAATGATTCCACACGATTGTAATAATTTTTAAAGCCAATTGGGAAACACGAAACATGCACACGGGCGTGTGCGCAAACATGTCCGCCACTTGGGAGGCTGCGTCGCGCAACATGTAGTGTACAGGCTGCTGTACGAGTATCTACGTATGTATGGTGCGCACCGCCAATAGAACGCGGTCTGTACACGTGTGAATGCATGTACCCGTCCATATATGATACTACTGCAAATATTATTTTGCATTCAATACATACCAAAATATCACGTGCCATCATTTCGTTTTCGAATTTTGATATTTTGGTAAGACACCCCTTAACCATAAATTAGGGTCTTCTTCTCAGCCAATTTTACTCCACTGCTGGATAGGCCTCTTCTAAAAACTCAACATTAAATTAGAATAACTTACTAAATAAGGATGCATCTTATTGTATAACTACCATTTAGCATGTAAATAAAGGTTAATTAAATTTTTTTGTTAAATAACACTTATCTCCAAAACAAGCGAACATACATAATTTTATTTTAATTAATTGAAATTACCTTCTTCCAAATAAATCCATTAATCAATTGATTGTTTCTTGTACATTGATATAACTCCACATTAATAAATTTGAAAACGTCTGTTTTGTAGAAGTTTTATTATAGATAATATATAAAAGTAATAAAACTTGTAGAAAACAGACGTTTTCATTCGTATTAATTATGCAATAACCAACATATACTCGTATAGTACGTAAATTGATATCATATTTTCAATTTTGGTTAATGAAGCAGTTATAAACAACAGAAATACATTTCGTTAGTACGTGTACATATGGAAATCAAAATATATAATACAATGGCATGCGTAGGTTACACCTTGACCGCAATAAATACCATTGATTTTCACCGGGAAAATCTCAAGCAGCGGCCAAAAAAAGCGAAGTGCGTAAAATATCCATAGCGGCAATTTGTAAATAATAGAGGAACAGGAGTCTTGAAGTGTCCGGCAAATGACCGGAATTCATTGCGTGGGGTGCCCTGGAGGGACCCGGGGGAGATTAGGGGCACCTGGGGGCTCCGGAGTCACACTAATAAAGAAAGTAGCCCCGGGGGAGGGTGGGGGCGCTGCGGTCGGCGAGGGTCGTGTCCCGCCGCGCGTGGAACAACTTGTTCGTCCGTGAAATTTTATTGCTTGGCGCGCATTCGCTAGTTTGTAAGCGCCACACCAAAGTCCATACATCCACCGGCGTAATTGGGAAAAGCTCTTCGGATGACCCATGATTGGCCCAATAAAGTAACACGACCGGAGTCTGGTGGCGCTTTTTGTCGTTTCCTTTTTTTCATAGCTCTGAATATTCGCGTTTCGCCCGGAGTTGCGCCATTGCTCGGTCCGTTTAATTTAACTGCTGGCAGAAACAGTGCCATAACAGATATTACTATTATTATTCGATATGTTCGTTAAATTTTGTGGTGGAAAATTTCCATCCCTTTTGATTATCCAACCTTCAGTGGACCATAAACATTATTGACTTTACATTTTTATACCCGATCCCATCGGCCTTTATTCCTTTAATAAAATGACAAAATTCGTGTTTTTCTTTTGTCTTATAAAGTCTCGCGTTAACCTTATTATCCACTGATTAGGTATCTACTCGGCTAAATTAAAATGCAATACCTTCCTTATTTATTTGACTACAGATTTTTTATCACCATAGACAAGTCGATGTTGAAATTCGACTACATTTGTACAAAAGAAACTAAAGAGTCATTACATATTACAAGATATTCACGATAAAAAATCAATTAGTTAATTTAATATATACGTTCCCAATAACAACACTAGAGCAAACAATCAAAACATGTTTTCTGCTCTAAATTTCTGCACGGAAATACTTAAAATTTTTGATGTGATGCATTCGTATTCTCTACATGGTAGCATAAGGAGTTCATACATGTAATTGTAGGTATTGAAAAATTATAAAAAGTGATAGCAAAATAAACACAACAATTTTAATAACAAAATATATTAACTCAATAATGAAGAGAACAATACAGCTCATTGCATAAACTTACGTATTAGTATACATATTTCTTCGGATGAAATTTAACAGAAGTTTTTCACAGTGATTACTCCTTAATAATAATAACGTTTTTTTTTCTTTCAAGATTCCCATGATTCGGCTTGTGCCGTATTAATGTAAAGTATTATACATCCCCATAAGATTAAATGCAACCTTTCAACTGTTCTTACATTTATTCATCGATAATAAAAGCGTATGCTAATCCATTCAAATATATAAAGTGTTTATACTGGATAAAATGATACAATAATATATTTTAGTAATGCCCGAGATGTTATAAATGCACAAAGCAGCGCTCTGTAAACTATATTCAAGTATATAATAGTTATCAATACGTAGTATTCATTGGATGGCTTCCCGTTAGGTAGGTGCCGGTGATGATGTTCTATTGGTTCTCCGCATGATTTACTTCCGATGCTACCAAATCCTGGACAGACTCGTAAATACTTGAGCTGCATCGGCGGATTGAATACTTGTACTTTTGCATGCCGCACGAAAATAGCCCGCATTAACCGGCGAGCAGGGGTGGAATTCGGTAACACTAATTTGAACAGTTCCGTTGTAGGCCATAAATTCGTATAGCCGTTTCAATTCCACAGCGCTATGGGATGATGTGTACGAGCGATGATACTAAATTGGAAAGAAAAACATCGACACTGCGCGAAAATCGAATTCGCTACACGGTTTAATTAGCGATACGGACTGATGTGCTCTCAGCGAAGTTAATTATATTATCCGCATTATCACAATAAGCGAAGCTAACTATAAAACACACCAACTTGATTTTTTGCCCGAGTAGCGCTACTGTTAAAGAAAAATCGTTGGGAGCAAAAATGCTTGAAAATGAGTCTCTTTCTACTACAAAGTTTGATTTTAAATAAATACTAGCTATCAATCCAATGGGCATCTTAATATTTAAGCGATAATTATATTAAAGTCTTCAACATTTTTTAAGTATCCTTTCAAAACAAATCCTCTATATCACTTTAAATTATTGACAATAGTTGTATTCAATTTATTAACAGACATTGAAATATGTATCATAACTGATAAATCCTGATACGTATTAATTCAACTTTTGAACGCTAAGGCATTAACACTGTAGAATTCCATAGTAATATACTTAGGAAATTGAAAACAACTTTGTTTAATCCACAGAATATTTAAAAATATATTTAAAAACACGACATGTTTCAGAGGATACCTCCATTTTCAGGTGTAAAAATATTTGTACACCTCCGAAACAATTATCCTCCGAAACAAGTCGTGTTTTTTAAATATTTTTTTTAAAAATTAGTGGATTAAACAAAGTTATTTTCAATTTCCTAAGTATATAACGTATTAATTCTTTCTTAAAGTTGTTTGTATTCCAAAAATTTTATTATAATTTGTGTGAATGACTTGATTTACCTATCTTATGAGCTATATTAACATTTGATAATGCTGAAGACGTGTGAAACTTATAAATCACATAAATTTAAATGAAATTTTAAAAAACAGACGTTTTCATTCGTATTAATCATTTATCAGAGCTTTGTTTATCACCTCATATATAAAGTATAATTACAATTTTTCACCCTAATGTTGACATAATTTTTAAAAGCAGATAATAACATTTACAAATATTTTAAATAATGTTAAACATTGTTGAAAACAATGCTGATATGATATTATCATAAAATATTGCATGTGAAAGATAAATAAAAAAACTGTTACACGAATTCCTGTAATTCAAAACAGTTGTGCGTATTCTTAATCGGTTGGTAATGTAACTTTATTCATAAACTGTTTAATTGAAACACTGTTATAATATCACAATAGATTAAATATCTAAAATGTCGAAGCAAGGACCAAACAAGTTTTGAGGACTTCCGAGATGAAGACACTGAGGACAATAGCAGGCAAGACACTGAGAGATCGCTTGAGGAACACCAGAATAAAAAGGTTTGTGAGGTTGAGGATATTATAAGATGGAGCAGGCATCGAAAAAGAGACTGGTACGATCATGTTAAAAAAAATGGAGACCACCAGACTCCCCTATATTGCACTACATATTCAGCCTCATGGGACTCGTCTTCGTGGAAGACCTCCTAAAAGATGGAAGGACAGCTGGGAGCCTAACTCACAGGAGGAGCAACACTCTGAAAACAGACCACATAGGTCTACAACAAGGAAAAAGAAGAAGAAGAAGATTTAATATCTATGTAAGCATCATAAGGTATTACAATCTACTAAAAATACAAAAACAGAAAGATTTTATTATATCGGATACAAAAATCATTAGGAGCACACACAATATTGTAAGCAATTATGTAAAATAAAGGTGGGAAAAACTTGTAATTAGGTAAGAACAATTATATATTAAAGAAACTCAATTTCATAATAATAAAAAAATAATTTCTTTTATATTCGCCATACTTTGTGTTGTTATGATGCTTTTTTTCTCTATTTCTTTTTTGTTTACACTTATATTATATAAGTGTTGTATATACAAAGGGTATAAAAAAGAAATAGAGAAATAAATAAAAAAAATACTTTATTGAATCATTCCAAAGTTATATAGCAATTTATATATATTTCAATAAGTTTTTTTATATTGCTGATTCATCCGGCGAATCTTAAGCCCGTATCGGCCCATTCCGCTGCCGCGCAGTATTCCCGTCAGCCAAGACTTGTTGACTGATGGGACAGGGAAATTCCGTCATATCCATGCCTCATTAGTCAGGCTTAGTCCGCGAGGCGGGGGAGGCCGCGGCGTGTCGGGGCGTGCGAGGCGCGGATTTGCCCGGATTAGCCCTCCACACTGCGCGGACCGGGGTCCGGGCATCATCGATGGAATAAATCCTAATCTCTCGTCAACTCTTCCGTCTTGCCTCGCCCATCAACCCCGGCGGTGCAAGGATAGCCCGGGTGTGTGGGCTTTAGACTGAAGTAGTGCTTTCAGTCATTTTAAACTAATTAATCATTTATGCTAATTTCCCCCATACGTTCTACCCAAAAACATATCAAAGTTTTACATAGTTTACTACGTGTTCACAAACTTGTTTCGTTTACGTTTTATCACATTGAGAATGAGTTATGTTAATTAAATTCGTAAAATTAATTCTAACACTATTATTTTTTTACCGTTAATTTAAATTCATTTATCCAAACACATTTACAATTTTTATTATGCATGGAATGATTTTTTTCCCAACAAATATTTTGTCCATTATTTCAATCTACCAAAAATTTATGTTTGTTTATTCAATCTTGCATTATTTTAAGATTTAGTAATTGCGTATATAAAATATGTAATAATAAATAATAAACTTGTATCACACGGAACATTATATTGTGAATGTGTCAAATGAACAAATCGTCAATAGAACGTTACAAACTTTCGAATATTTCATTTAAAATCTCGAATAAGAATAACAAACTAGATTTTCTCAAAAATATATATATTTGTAAATTATATATTGTTTCTTAAACAATGATACTGCATATTGAATATACCAATATTATAATTCCTCAAGCGTGTAATGTAATAAAACGCGCCAATGAAAAATTCCATAGCTGGACGAG
Organism: Lepidostoma basale; assembly: GCA_022606425.2. Classification (NCBI taxonomy): domain Eukaryota; kingdom Metazoa; phylum Arthropoda; class Insecta; order Trichoptera; family Lepidostomatidae; genus Lepidostoma; species Lepidostoma basale. The sequence goes on from JAHDVF020000167.1 coordinate 667,843, forward strand.
ACACATCACTCCCTTAAAACAACATCTAGAAAACAACATTTTTATCAATATTTAATTTTTTTTTTTATTTAAAAATACTAATAAATATGGCGATCACATTCTCATACTCAGTGATTGCATTGAAGGGGTTATAAGTTGATTAAAATTCAGTATTTCACTATTCGCTTTACATTATGCTATAGATGTTGCATTTTCCTTCATTCACAAATAAAAAGGCTTGAACGCGAACTCGGCAAATTATCTAAATTGAATATCTTAATTAAAAAACTTCGTAATATCTGAAAGTGATTACACATTTTCAGCATCAGCAAATACGCCTCATCTCTCTCTTTCTCTCTTTCACAACTTCAAATTCCTTACTCGGGAATTTTTTTTTTATAACAAAAATAAATTTTATAAAACTTTTCCATTGAAACTATACACACCTAATCTCTCATCTCACTTTGAAAGTCTTAATTTATTATTCCGCTAAAAAACATAATTTACGACACCGTATATTAATTCCTCCGTATTACTTAATTAATTTTTAATGAGATAAAGTTAAGAAAAACCAGACTGTTTTCGTTGGCCGCGGAGAGGCCGTCAGTCCGGAGTCCGGAGCGCCATCTCGCCTGCGTTTGTCGCTCTTTACACGGATTTGTTTATACGGCGGGTGGCGGGAGGGCGGCCGGTCGGCCGGCTTAAAAAATTACAAAACAACGAGTTTTGATTTATTCCGAAAGTTTCTTTTGTTTTCGCCAACATCCCCGCCCTGACGCGAATTAACGTTCGCTTCCTCGTTTCGTTTGCTTAATTTTTTAATACGCATCGCCTTATAGAGGACGAAAGTTCGTATACTTTTTCATCAATCTAAGGGAACGTGCACATTGCTCGTATCGCAAATTAAGATTAATGTTTGTTTAGTATTTTTATAATTTTCGTATTTTAGTTTTATATTGTGAAAATACTTCCGTGCCTATTTAAAGCACACATGTCATTTTACGGGAGAGTCTTTTTAGTATATACATTAGATAGTTTTATGTTTTTTTTTATATAAAATAAAAACCATGTTTTTGACACATAATTTTTTTTTTTTTTAAAACTTGAATTTAATGATAATTCAACATTAATCAATATAAAAATAGCGTAAAATGTAAATAAAAATGTAAAATTTGCCAAATATTTTTATTTCTTAAAATATATTATTATTGAAAATAGAATAAGTCCATTATTAGCTAAAAACGTGTATTTTGTTTTACAAATAAAACAATTATTATTACATTTAAAAGTTTAACAAAATTATAGTGGTACACCACCCAAGTTGTTTAACATTTGCCCGTGTTTTTAAATTCATTAAAGCAATTCTTAAATATCTCAAAACATGAAAAAATTTACTTATTTTACTTTAAAAAATAACGGCTCATATATGATTCTGACAGACATTTGACACATCATTCACGTTTTGACAATTTGAGTAAAATATTTTATGACATGTTTTATTTAAAAAAAACGATTATGTGCAAAATTTATATGTTTTAGAAACATAAGCTAGTGCCAAAATATGTATAATAAGGGTCAATCCGTTCTTCAGTTGGAGTCTCTAAACCGAGTCATGAAGTTACCAGTTATCGAAGCAGCCTTGAACCAGAGAGCTGATGTTTATGAAAAAGTCACTGATATTTAGTGACATATTGGCATTAAAATCTCGAAATCAACCCAAACGAACTATAGTACGAGCTTATAGCTTATAGCAAATATAGTACGAGCTCGTAAATAAAGCTGACTGCTGTAGTTGTGCTTGATTATTACAAGTATAAATGAGTGTTTGACGTAATCGGAAGCGATTGAAAAAGATGCGCTAATAATTGAATGACGCCTCCCGAGCCATCTATCGTGCCGCGAAATCACATTTGTTTACAGCGGGCACATGCGCCGGAGCTTCTCGTCAAATCTCCTGTATGGGTGTTTTTAATGAATTAGCATAATTCTCGTTACGCCTTTACAGCGGATTTGCTCGCCTGTTTAATTTGATTTCATTATATCCGTAACGCAATTTTTTCAGTTTTAGATTGGTTCAATTTAAATTTTTAAAATCTTCTTCCTCCCGGTCCGCCCGGCGGTTGATAAATTAATTATGTGCATGAATTATTTATCCAGTTCCTCAATCACTTTTATTTTAATTGCTTGTTTTAGCTGCGATTGAATAATAAAGCGTAACCCCATTTACATGTTTTCTTTGTTGATACCGTTTTTCAACAGGTTTTTTTTATTACTAAAACGAAAATTTTCCGGCACTGCTTTTGATTACGTATTTCTCACAGTACACCTCAGAGTTATGTCTTTTAACTAACATCGATTAAGATAACAATAAACAACGATACCTGATACTTAACAATTTATTGCTTTCCATATTTCATCCGAAAATGTCAGATAAAACAATAAGAGAAAAATGGGTCAACAGGATACCACTTTTCAGGTATAATTGTACTTTCCGTTGTTTATTATTATTTATTTCATTTTCCACATTGTTTGCATTGCATTTCGTTGGAAGCTCCGCCCGCTCGGCGACAGGAGCACAGAAGAGACGCGAAGGTATTGTCCCATAGAATGTTCCCATCGAGCAGACAAGGCGGTGATGTATTACGGGCGCTCACCCCGCGCCTCGCCTGCCCCGTCGTGCGCGATTGTTTCTTCAGTTTATTATTCCCTTCTCTTCTCCTGCGCGCCTGTTATTAACTAATAGAGGAGTCGAGCTGGGATACATTATGCCATTGGAAATTTATCAATGCCCGTTAAATATACAGCCTTTTCTCAATACATGCAAGTGATTCATTACAACACTGTTAAATCAACAAATTTAAATGAATTATGTACCTCTACTGTAACTATTATTCAAACCTTGTGTTCCTTGAAAACGGTTTCATTAAATCAAATGTATTCAATACACAAGTAATCAATATTTTCAGATGAAGTTTAATTATAAGTTTTTTTTTTGTTTTATCATACATACAGTTTGGAATGTTAAATAAGTTTATTTTGTATTATTATTTTATTATAAATATTAGTATAAACTTTAGTGACTATTTCGCGTTTTTTTTTATTAATTTTTTTTTAAATAATTATTACATAATTCTAAATTGAATTCCATGATGAAGTTGCAGAAAAAATATTTATTTCATTGATCCGTAATTGTAAACCTGACAAATAAACCCTGTCTCATAGAGCTGGACAATCGGAAGCATGCGAGGAAAAGGAAAATTTCCAAATCCGATAACTGAATACAATACCCGTAACGCCCCACGCCGCTCTGGTTAGCAGTTTAATTATGCAAATTGAGTCACAATAGCCGTACATACAGCGCAATAACAGCTGTCAAACGAGCCAAGGGAGAATCTACCTCATACGAGTATCTCTCGCCCCATCTGATATCCCGTTACAAAAAATATACATTCAGGTACAAAAGACCGCGCCGCTTCACCCCGCCGCTCACTCCCGTCGGAATGCTGGGAAATCGGTAATTTTTAAACAGGTAATGTAATCTCACTTGATTAAACATTTAAAGCTCGGTTTGTTGTTTTATCTTGGAGCTTTTTGTGATTTTTACGGTCGGGTGTGTCGAACGGCGGTATGACCACTCGTAATGCTTATTTGATTAAAGCTTCAGGTTTAAAGCATTACTGTTCATGCGTGGTAACCCGGATATGAAAACAAAATGTGCTAAATTACAATACTTATCGCTCTTTAATTTGCGATTTTCATTTAGGATATTTCCGCCTTTGAATCGTTAAATACCTCGCAGCTTGAACTTCGTATGCTGGTGAACAATACACATTTTCCTGATACTGGTCAACGGAGCTCTTCGATTCTGTTGTAATTATAGTTCGAATAGATAATAATGATATGACCCGTGGCGTTGACGATATTACCTGCCGCAAATGGAGCTGAAAATCAAATTGTTTTTTTTTTTGCAATAACACTCCGGTTTGTGAATTTCCATGCAAAATATTTTATCATCGCGGGAGTTATTCGGCAATAGTTCACGGAATGTCCAGCGCTTCTAACTTTATTCCATGCTCATTTCCTGCCAGCCAAATGGGATCCCGATCACAGAGCGCGAATTCATCGAGAATGGAATAATATCGGCTCTCCGGCTGCTACCAATACCTACGCGATGTGAAGGTATTGTTGCTGCAGTGAGAGCATAATACGGTCCAAACCGATTTCCTGTCGAACGTTACATACAATTCATGTTTGTTTTCAATCAATGCGCGCATCAGCCTCGCTGCAGATAATTCTGTATTCAATAACATTTTCTAACATGAATGAATTTCGATTCATTACACTTCATGCGATTCCTGATAGGTTTTAGTAATTAATTAGGCTTAAAACTATTAACGGGGTATATTTAAATCATCATAAACACCCTTTCAAAGCTTTTAGCGTTATTGGACATTACATCTCAAAAGCAGAAAATGGTTTTTCTCACGTTCAAGTAATACAATTTATTGATAACGTTGTCTAAACGATCAGCCGGGTTTTAATATTAGACCGACTCTATTACTTCTATCACGTAATGTATTTTGTTTTAAGAATGCATTTGAACTTCTTCGGAACACGCAACTTTCTTTCTTTATGTTACTTAATATCGAAATTAAATTGAGTGCAGACATGTAATGGTGACGGTTGAGAATAGTCTACTGTCCATAACCGGTGAAATGGATCGTACGAGCGTATGAGCAACCGATAAAAATAACAAAAACCAATTATATATTGGATTGGATACATTGTTAGGATATTTTATTCATAGTGCCTAACAATATTTCAATTATACAATATAATAATAAACTGTTCAATTAAAAAACTTTGTTTTATGTATCACGATTGTATTTTATTTTACGCGACAGCTATTTCGTCAACCTATGTTGACATTATCAGGTGTTACAATAATGTATATTATACATATATATAGAAATGTAAATTAAACGTTATAAATAACCACAATCCAGCTTATTTCCCATTAGTATATAGTACATTAAAAACTTTTCTAACATTTTCTACATTAAAAAAATCTAGCAAAAAAAATTAATACTACCTTCAACTTTTGTCACCTTTCTTATTAATGTAATCTACTTCCTTTTATTGTTTATCGTCTTTAATTTATTTTGTTTAATCGTTTTTGACTCGGTAATATCATAATATATGACATATCTAATTGTTCCTTCTAATTACTGTTTTTATTATTATCATGATTTTTTTTTTATTATTATTGTATTTTCCATCTTTAATATGTTTTCCTATTAATAGTAACTAACCGTTCCTTTAATTAATATAATTAGGTACCTAACTCAACTCCAGCAAGAACTTCAAAATTATATCAAAGAAATTATTCATATTGACATAGGAACAAATACACATAAAGGTTCGAAAAATTACGAAAATAAGACATTTGAAATATTATTGTAACACCTGATGATGTCAACACAGGTTGACGAAACAGCTGTCGCGTAAAATAAAATACAATTGTGATACATAAAACAAAGTTGTTTTTAATTTAACATGTTAAAGTATCATAGTGTTTCGGCCAAAACAATGGACTATTCAATATAATAATGAATGAAATCAAATTCACGTAATACCCTAACTCCTCAACACTTTTGTTTTTTACTTCAAACTAATCTTTCATTATCTTTCGTGTTTTTCAAATATGAATGTTGGATTACACGTGAGTACGTTGTTTAAGGGATTTATTATTTTAAAAAATAATAATTTAGCTCCGACAGAGACGAGCACAGCAACGGGAACAAAACGGAAAATTAATCTACAACTCATTCAAGATTCCGCGCTTCATAGCAGAAACAAAACAAACAAATCCACGTTGAATTCATTTGTTCGAGCTTTTATTTTTCCACTAGTCATTTAACGTCCCAGTTATCTGTGCTTATCCCCTCATTTCATGGTTTCCTCCCTTCCTGCCCTACTCCGTGATTTATGTCCGAGCTTCCGGTTTGACAATACCATGACGCAATATTTTATGCGCTATGTAATATTATTTAGACAAAAAATAAAGAAATGCTCAGTTTTATAATATTTAGTAATATATTATTCAAATGAATGCGTAGTTTTGGCGTTATGTTCCCACATTTTGATAGTCTACAGAGATTTTTTTTTTCAACATAGGTCATTTTTTATTCTATAAATTTTGCGTTTCTTTCTTACTAAATATACTTGTACATTCAGCTAGCAGTACTTTTTTCACAAAACTTAATCGGTAGTAAACACTAATACGAGTATATGATACTTAAGTTTTTCACTTTTAAAATACTAGTATATACGAAACATGGAAAAAACTGGCATGTTGAGTGCAATAATTATTTTAAAAAATTAAATCTAAAATTCATAACCGCGTCCTTCTGCAACATCGAGGTCGCTGTAGTTTTCTCGGTCACACAGAGAAGCATTATTTAGATTTTTATAAAGCCCAAATGAGGCTGAATGAATTATCCAATTAAAATGGTTAGAAATATTAATGCAATGGCGGTCCTCCCATAGAAGCCCAGAAGCTCGGCTTGCGTAAGAAATTTTGAATCAAAACCTCTTCTGGCTTACAGAGGTTCAGCTCTTGTGGCTATTCCTCTTACGTCTGATGGGAACATTTTTGGGATGTGATTTTCTGGGTTATTGGTTTATGCGGGGGCATGATTACTTACATTTGGGGATTTCGATTCAAAATTTCTTACGCAAATCGGGGTTCTGGGCTTCTATGGGAGTACCGCCACTGAAATTAAGATGTTTTGTGTAATAAATCTAAGAATTATGGTAGTTCGGAATTTAAAAAAAGAACGTATTTAAATTTTTTATCTATTTCAATAAATCAATTTATATTGACCATTTTGTAGTCTGCAGCAATACGTCTTCTGTTATCTATTTTTATGTCTTATTTAGCATATTCCCGTCCAATTCTGGAAAAAAGCCGCTTCTTCCATGCCACTATATCATGTGCAGACTGTCCCAAGTTTTGGCTTCCACCGAAGTTGCGATCACCCTGCACTTATTTTTGTGGTCCGTGGTCTGCAATTCAACATTCTTCTTGACCATTTTTTGTCCGAACGTCTGGCTACGTGACCTGTCCATTGCCATTTTTACAGTCGTTACACGGTAGATGATATCATCGACATTTGTTTTTCTCTCACCATTTCGTTTCTGACTCTCTCTTAGGCTTATTCCTAACATGAATCTATGGATCACTATGTGATAATAATTATTGTAGATTCTATCATATACAGTTTACATGTTGATGGGATTAAACTAGTTCATTATTTACACCGTTATCAGGCACCGTTTTGTTTAAATTTTTGATGCGGCGTTTAGGTTATCCTTAGTGCTTAATCTGTGATATACGAGTAAAATATTATGTTAGCAGTGCAAATATACATCCCGTATTTAAAAAAGCAGTTTAAAATTAAACTCTTGATCTTCTTGAAACAAAACATTATTTTAAAATTAAGTTTACAATCCTCTTTCATTTTTACTATGTTTTGTTCCATCTAAATTCTAATATAAACTTGTATTGCACAAGTTTGTTCGTTCAAACCACTAAATCATGCTTCATTGCATATAAAAAATGCGGTTAATAACAGTATCAAATGCTAATGATGCAAAGTTTTTTTTTTCTCGAAATTACAGGGCTTTATAGTGGAACTTTTTAAATTTAAGAATACTTTATTCTACCATTATGGACGGTTTTAATAGAATCGTTCCAACATTGGAGTGTTTGTTATTTTCTAAGAGTTTTTAAGCATTCGCTTTGGAATTCATATTAAAATACCTACAAAAATAAATTCTGTAATAAAAAAAATCGAACATTTGTGTCGATGAAGATTAGTAGGTACTTTGGTTTATTATATAATAGTTTATTACTAAGAAATATTAAAAACACGTTTTCTGGAAAGTTCTATAATCGACAATATGGTTGTCATATCGCACTAGTTTATTTAAAGTTTAACAAGTCAATGTCCCGTTTTTGACTAGTTCAACTAAAAAAATATTAATTTGATATTTTAATAAATTTCTATTTTCGATTGCGTGTTTTACATCACATTCATAGAACACTCATATTAAAATGCCAAAATCACATTCTTTACTTGCATCACTTCAGAAATACTGGTGCGATATTTAAAAAAAATGAAATGTTATAATATAAAATCGCAGGTTTAAATATACCTACCTAATTTTATTACGACAACACTAGCTCAAAACTACAACCCTTCTCACTCGCCTTTCAGAGTATAGTAAATTTATTGACAATGGCAAGGAATTCGATTGTTCTCTTTTCAAATCAATGTAGTTATCGACTTGTGACTTTTGATTTATATTCCTGGTTAGTAGTAATTCGTTAAAATTAATCATATGCATTTATTTCAAATTCACGGTTTCATTTAATTTTATTCACTTGTTTATATTTTTCTCATATAATATCAATCTAAATCAACTTTTATTATACAATGTTAATAAAAATACATGACACAGGTCGTACCATTGTTTATTAGATTTAAAAGAAAATATATTTAAAGTTCTAATAATAACAGGCTTTGGGTTTTAATCAACATGTTATATATATAAGTTGCAAAAAAAATGGCTGACAACAATTGTCTATCCCAAAATGGATGCTCCAATCATTATCTCAGTAAATGCTACTACCAATTATGCCGCGTCAAAATTGGTCACTCAAACCGACTTGATTAATGGCGTGGCACTTATTTGCATATCATTAAGCGGTGCAACATAATTTAGTCGATCGGCAAATTTTATTCGCAAAATGTACGGCGGCTAATGCCAATTATCTCAGCCGGCGCGATACCGTGCCGCGAGCACCGCCCGGGGCGGCCTGCGCACGCGCCGCGCCGGTTCAAACTGCAACTGCCAATATTTGCCGTTGCCTATTCGATTACAAACGCATTTTACTGTCAAATTCGGCGTCACCGGTAACACAATTTGAATTTATTGACATAATCAACTTGTCATACCCGCTTAGTGGATCCGGCGCTGCTCAAATAGGGGACGCTATTAAATCAACACATCGCACTAATGAAAAATCACCAGGTTACTGAAACAGTATTGACCCTGTTAGATCATGCCTTCAAGCAATGATCTTACATTTACTTGCTATATATACTTACTTTATTTTATCAAAGTAATCAAATTATACTTCAATAATTCAATAATCAATTTATAATTAAAATCAAAGTGCCAGCACTCAATGATATTAAAAACTTATTTTAGTTTGACATGTTTTATCTTATTGAATTATAATAAAACATAATCTTCCATAAAGCAGACATTTTCATTAACATTAAATATATTATAGCTTATCTTGTACGCATTGAATATATTTTTATAATAGTACTTATTAAATTTTTCAAAATTACGATTTTTTTAATTTTCAAAGACAAAACATTTTACTCTGTAATATTGTTTAGAAAACAAACGTTTTCCTTAATAATACGCATTTTTCAATACTTCTCAAAAATATTATTTTTAATGTCATTTTAAATAAAAACAACATCCGTAATTCAAATAATGACATTTGGTATATGATGATGAATTGCTAATTGCGGCTAGTACTTTTATATAGAGTGAAGATATTATACTAAATATAAACCGATTATAAGCATTCAAGAGGTAGACAGAACAAGGTATGTTTCAAATACCCTAGACTTACTTGGTTAGCAACTCATAATCTTAATAAATGCATAGAACGCCAGACTGCTTCCTAAATTCCACTTGATCAGAAGCTGCTTTTGTGTTGATTCCTGACTGTAGACTAATAACCTCAAATATAATCAACTATTTACAATGTTGTAATGTTGATCACACAAGATCAAAAGAGTTCGAGTCGAAATAAGGTGCTTTTCGGTTGGCTAAGTTAAAGCAAAGTTGTATAATCTCAAATACGATTCGCTTATATGTAAGTATCGCGTAAGTACCAACAAATAACTTTTAAAACAGTGGCAACCGAACCAAGCAAAAGTTTGGAAATCGATTGCAAGATACCCGGCAGACCTTTATGATTAAGTGTTAATTCATATGTGACCCATGACCCCTTGGAATCCAATTTTCACAAATTTAGTCACGATATAATTTACGCATGGCGAACCGCGATGTTCTCCTAAGATAATAACTTCCGATAACTACCGCCAGATCCCGCCCAAGTCGCTGTGGAGGGCTCCGAGCGGAAACAATTTCTCAACATGCCCCGACCAAACTGAAATCCACCTCTGGAAATTGATTGGAAATTTGCCTTTTGAGCCGTGTAACCCTAGCGGGGTTCGCTGTTGTACTTACGTATGTATATGTACATGTGGGTTAGAGCAATGTGAACTTTACTGTTTTATTAATTAATATCGCTTCATAACAACATACATGTAATATTGTGGCATTTTGTGTAATGTACCTCGAAAAACGAACTTACTATGAGTTACTATGAATAGTTTAATGTATTTACATGTTTAATCCCACTCTGACAATAAGTACATATACAATATAAAACTTGATAAACTAAATAAATAATTTTCTAATTTGATATCTTCATATCCCTTCTAACTAATATCATTGGTATTTTGTAAATTCTTACCACGAGGGTATTTTCTGTAAAAGTATGAAAAATATTTTATATACTTTAGTCTGTCTCTTTTTTCTACTGCTATGCAGTTAATTATTTCCAGGGAAAATGAAAAATAATGTAATATTTATTCGATGTAACATTTTTTACTTTACATCCCGGCGCGCCTGATAAGAAATATAAAAGATATTATTACCATGACCCCGCCTATCCTAGGCCACCCGCCGCCCGCCCCCGCCCGCACCGCGGCCCGTCCACCTGACGCGCGGTGGGTGCTAATGCGTTTAAGCTCCCTTCGTTTGAAAACGTAATTTCCAATCTCCTGCTTTGATTAAAATTCATTTCGGCACTTGATGGATGAAGCCTCCCCCGCCGGAGCCGCTTAGTTGCGCCGACCAGATTATATTTTTACGATTCGATTTATTTCTTTCGGAATTATTCAATCTTACTATCTAGTACGATGCCTTTATTGTTGACGGAATACGACCGAATCTATGTAATTAAGTCCTTAATACTTCAGGTCACACGATCTCTCCTCGGAAAACAGTTTTTTTCTCTTGTCCGGATGTTATTTTCACTTTTCGCTTCCATTAGCCCGGCGTCGTGTTTTACGGCATGTCCCATAAATTAAGAATGATTCGACATATCGACGACTTTGAACGCAGAAAAAATACTCGGATTCCGCTCGGTAATAAAACTATTCACCGAAACCGCTCTTGTACATTTTATATCTCTAAAAGGAAAATCTAGACGGGAAATGAACAGTTTACGAGGCGCGCATTATTTGTCAACGCATAAACACCGCGTGACGAGAATAAAATATGCAAAGCGCCGAGCTAACGAAACTCCGAGGGCGAGGGGGCGGAGAGGCAATGGCTACTTCCCGGCGAGGGCAAGTCGGGCGGAGCAGCTCCGCGGATGTGCACCTATTTATTAGCCAGCCTCGCGGTTTGAATCTGTCATCCTAAATAGCCTACCGTTTGTCGGCAACCTCCACACACGCGGCCTCGCCTGCCGCTCCATTTCTCCCGCCCGCTCCGCCGCCATATTAATTGCGATAACATCCACCGCGGGATAGGTCTTCCCTGCCCGCTCCCATTCGTATTCAGAGTGCGCATCCCTTTCCTCTTTCATGTGCAATTCTAAATTCAGAAGGCGGTTTTTTCACCGCGGGTAAATCGTGTGTGTGACGTGCGCGGAACGGCTTCTGGTCGATAACCGATCGGCTCAGCGACGCATTTTTACTTAATATTCCTGACGTAGTATTGTGTTTCTTACGCAACTCGAAAAACAACGTTTAATGCGAATGGAACGAGGAATGGAATCGAATTATTTGTGCGAGTGATTGGATTCTTCTAGGGTGAAATTGGATTTTATTTTCAGGCTTTCGCAGGAAGTTATTTCATAGCGAGAGCACTGCTCTTTAAATAAAATAAAAATCGTTTTGCCCTCTCGAGAAATATGTTGTACATCGTAGTTTTTTATAAAAGGTTTAATATCGACTCGTAGGAGTTGTGTCAGGCGCGGCTGTAAATCATTTCATCTTTCTAGTCTCTCTCGGGTTACATGAAAACTTCCACTGTTGCTCGATTTCACCGAAATTATACACTTTTCCTTCAGTGTATAATTAATGATTCCGAAGTTTATAAATTTCCATCAAGTCTATGACCCGATAGCCGTGAAAAGATAAAGCAGATGGCTCCGTATCACGCACTTCCGTTACTTATCGTGCGTCGCTTCCAACACAATCATTAGGATCCCCGATTTCGGCTCTTCTATTTATCAGAGCAGTCCGCCGCACCGTATTCCTCTGTGGTGTGCGTATCCCTCCGAGAACGTATAATATATTTCCGTGAACGAAATGTTACCTTTTTGAACATAAAATATAATTATCATAAATATTCACAATGAATAAACCCAGTCGAGCACTCGCCCGGCCGCCAGCGTGACGTAAATCTATCCACACCTGAAAGTTTTATATCCCACCTCCATCTGGAAGTTTCAGCCAATTACTGCGGCCGTCGCGCTGACGATTGATGACCAAGCCTTCTATTCAAATCAATCCCGAACAATTTTCAATTTATTTCACTTTATCTCATACCTCCTCGGGAGTCTAACGGCGGAGATACGCATCGCTGATGGGCGGCTGCGGAGGCAGATCGAATCGGAAATTAAGTGAATTAATCGCGTTAAACTTGCATTTTTCAATTTCACTGGATTCAAATTGGAAAAATGTCTCCGCGCAATCAGGAATCAGCGCTATCGTCTAGCGAGTAGATGTACCTATATACAAAATTATCCGGCGTCGTTTATCGGAACTTCAGTGTGCAACTCATCTCTTCCATTTCCAGTTGGAAGTGTTCGCTGTCCGGATGATTAATATCCCAACTTTTTCACTCACTCCAGTTCCAATCAAATCCGAAACATTTTTTCATCGTTTATTTATGAACTCCGCCGTTTGACTACTGAATCGAATGTACTTATGCTCACGCATTATTAAAGTTTAACGTTCTTGTTTCACTATTTCTGTAAACAAACAAAACCATAAACCGTAATGCTCGCAAACTTTGAATCGAAGCAATGCGAAGACGCCCTTTTATTTACTGAAATATTATAAGAGACGCTTCCGGCCTTCTTTTTCAGAAATCCGATGTAAAGTTTTTCTATAATTTTCTTGTCGGGTCGTTCCAACTTTCAAACTTTACCGAGAATGCAGAGGCGTGATTTAACTCCGTATGGCAACGGTTCACTCCTCCTAAGTTGTGTATGCATTTTCGTTCGGCGGCACATTGTTCCTTTATTTTTCTTGACTTTGTTTCTCCCAAGAAATTCTAAGAGCGTATGACCGTATGATTCATGTGAAGTAAAACATACTCGATTATGTTCAATTCCTAGTTTAAGTCGTCGTATACTTTTCGTGGGAATATTTTATTTTAATTTGTCACAATATTGTTTTATATTTATAATATATACAATCAAATTCTATCCATACTCTATCCGAAAAAGCTTATGTCTCAGTCCACAATAGTCTTTTGGCTGATCCTTATGTCGAATTGAAACATGGAACTGGCAAAAGAAAGATAAACGTATAATAAATACATTAGAAATGAGATCTCAGGCGAATGTGAATGCGATACGAATGAAAGTGTTATGAAAAAAATAATTATAGTGTCATTAAAATGGTTTGGACACATAGAATTAATGAATGAAAAAAGAATGGCAAATAATGTTCATGGTCGAGGTAGATCGAGAAAAACGTGGCATGATCAAATATGAAATATCGGTCACACAAGGAGTCAGATAAATCGATATACACGCATGACAAGATGTATGAATATTAAGGAAAAATAAAAGTAAGTCATGAAAGAATAGTGTGACAGTCCATTTGTTTGGCTACTCGTTCGTGGAGACGAATTGCCGGTTAGTTAATTAGTCAGTCAATTACAATATATTTTTTGTATCTCTTTTTTTTTTAATCGGATAATTTTCTGAAATACTTTATATTTCAGTAAGTGAGTGTGAAACGATTAATCTTTTGAGCCCTAGAATGGTTTTAAAGGCATCCATTGTGATCAGTGAAATAAACTAATTATTTGCCACACCCCCGCCGCGGGCGCCCTCCGCCCGCACTGATTGACAGTAGCAGTCGCGTGACGTGACGCACCTCTGGCCAGCGCCGGTTAAGGCCCTATTTCAATAAACCTTTCAGCGCGGACCGACCCGTCTTTTTTATAAATCTGTTTTGACATTCATTACCGTTCAATTAAGTTTTCCCTTCGTTCACAGTACCTTCTTGTACTCATTTTGTTAACTTTACAATGAAACTTTATATGCGCCTCTTTTTTTTTTAAGTTTCAATCCATCCATTGGTTTGTAGCAAAATGTAACATTTTTGCTGGATATTGAAAATTCACTTGAGCCTTAAATTCGATAGTCTTCCATTACTTTCCACAATTTTTTTATGTACAACAGGTTATTTGAACCCAATTACTGTATACATTTTTTTACAGTATACAGCTTTAAACATTGCGTTTGCGTTTTTCTTACTCTCCTTATAAAGAAAAATGTATTGTGTTAAGGAGAGGAATTGATTCTAGTGACTTGTGATAACTAGTCTATCGGCATTTTTATTGTCACATGAATTGTACCGAACCAAAGATAGCGTGGTTTCAAAAAAAATAAATGTTATTTTGAAAAATTATTTTTATTGTGTAATTGTGAGGTCGCAGAGGACTTGGATTGAAGCATCTGTAATACTTAGAATCTGTGTATAAATAAACAAATAAAAATGAAAATATAAGAAATTATATGAGCTGCAAATGTAGTAGAAACCAAAAATTTAGGACTGCAAATGTAGCCAGTCGCGCAGTAGGGGTTAATGTGTAGTCTGAGAACAAAGAAAACGTTTTAATTTATTGCAATTAGACCCGGCCTTAGAGCGCGCCCCGGTCCCGCACTAAAGTATCGGCCGGAGAACTAATCCGACACCCGGCGCTGGCCGCCATCGAAGGCGTCGGCTTCCCTGGAAATCTGAAGCGAGATTATACATTCGAGTACGGAACATTAATTCTTATACAAGACAGGACTAGGACGCTAACAATAGGGATTTGGATGATCCCGGTCTGTAAAATAGGGAGAGACCATAAAAAATAACCGCACTCATTTTCATTTACCGGACTGAATGAAAGTAAAAGTTATTTTGAAATTTTATCCGAGTTTTGGAAGTTTGAAATAATTCTTAAGTCTATTGGTGATCACGATTAGGAGTACAATTTATCAGTGGTCAGCATCGGGTCTCCCTCTGCCGGGGTGAGCGGGGGAGGAGGCGGGGCCCCGGGGACGCCACTTATAATCAAGTTAAGTAATCAATTACACTCGGCTTAAGGGATTTCCCCCGATGTTTTCCAGTCAGATATTAGCTACAACGAAAAAAGTTAGGCTCCTGTTGTCATTGCCGAGCATTCCGCGTGAATGTTGGGAGTCGGAGAAAATAAATCCCATCCATTTTGTTTCCCATTTAATTTCCTAAGATGTTTTATTAAATCATTAGTTTGTTGACGCTGATGAATGAACCCTGGGAATAAATAGGGCTAAATATTTGTCTCGGATCTGTACGTTTTCGCGCATTTCTCGAAATCTTTTCACGGACTTTGAGAATACTCCGAACCTCCCTCAGATAAAAGTTTTTTGAATGATCCGTTTCAAAACCCTCGTTAGTAAATATGCCATCCGTTTTGGGTTAAGTACTATAATATTTTAAAGTCGACTTAAGGAGTACGTGGGCTCATAACATGATATACGTTTCAAAAAGTTTCGGCGAAGCAATTTGCGGTTTTTAATCCGGAATCGGAGCCGTGACAAGTGCGATCTTCAAGTTGTAATGTTCTCGAGGGATAAAGGAGGGTTCGCCTCTCTGTATCGCATATAGGGGGATTAAGTGACCCAGTAAGTAGGGGAAGAAGTTGTTTTCACTCTTAATCCCGAGTTAAAGTTGAGATTACTCAGCAACGCCGCCGCGCTGTGTCCTGTTTTTGTGTCGCGCTTTGTTATCAGACTTAGGTAATGTTAGCTGGGCTCAAATTCTCCGTGTACACCTCAAGTTGCGGATTAAGCGTAATGAGTCAATATTTTTGGGCGGAATCTCCATCCGTTTCCCTCCTTTGCCCCCGCCCGGCGCGGCGCTGCTGGCCCCCGTCTGTTTTATTAACGGTGTAACTCTTTGTCCACCCTTCCTTTGATATTCGTTTCTTCGCACAGACAGGTGCCATTAATAGCCGCCAGACGTCTTCCGGCTAGTTCAATTGACGCCGTGCAGCTTTCCCGACCGAGCACGCTATGGAAATTAATAGTTTATTTCACTTCCAACTGCCTTTCTTACTGTGAAATAAAATCTCCCTACCCTTATCCGATCGTGTGTTTATTTTGTTTTATCCCGAATAAACCTGGCAATAAAAATATCGTATATTCTTTTACCCCGGAGAAGGTGAAATAGAATATAAATGTTTTCGTGAATATTCTCAGCGATCATAAACGTGAATGTTAAAATAAAAAGCCTTCAGCTATGGAAGTTCCTTGTAAAAAAGAAACATTTTACGAAACAAGCAATGTCATAAGTCCAATGGAGGATTGTATGTGTAGGTTTAAATATTTACATCGGAAATATTCAAAACTTTCAGCATACATACCAAGTGAAAATAATAGAGTTAGACATCCACCTGCTCGCTGGACCGACTATATTGTAAGGATTGCTGGACGTAGATGGATGAGAGTGGCGATGGAGAGAGGGCAGTGGCGTGCTTTTGGAGGCCTACGTTGTAGTAGATGACAGACAGCTGATAAGTAATGATGTGATTTTATTACTTTCAGTTAGGTACGTGTAATAATGAGTAATATTGCACACGCGTCTACCTTAAGATGTAGCGAACGATAAATAAAATTTCGTTAAGGTAGAGTGGTGTTTGGTTTATATAAACGTTATTCTAAATACAAATCCCTGCAACAAAGTAACAGTACTGAAGGCTCCCCGTCATCCATCTCCATTTCCTCCCGATAAGGCTGACTTGTGTCAACTAAACGAATACAAGCACACGGGAGTGACCGTTCACACATCCACAATATTTTTATAAAAAGGAAAACAAATTAGATTCCTCACACCTGGTTCACAAACCTGACTATAAATATTATGTTGGCGAAAAAAGTTTAACTGCTATTAAAGCTAATAAAAATTAAAATAGGAAATTATGTACTTATTTTCTAAATGAGAAGTTGTCAGTATCGATGTGTATGCATGACACTCAGCTTAATTCTGAAGAGAATAGAAGTATGTTATGGTGAAAAATTTTAGCGGTTCGTTAAATATTTTAGTTAAATAAATAATGTAAACTTTTTCATTTATTGAATAAGAGCAATAATGATTAATGCTATGGTAAAGTTGTTTCGCAAACGTTTTATTTATTTGTAAAAAAAATGTTTGATTATGTAAGTGATATGATATTTGTGGTTTCATTGCACTGTTCAGTAGTGTTCCACAAATATATTATTCGATGATATAAAGATTTTTTTTCGCTAAAAAGCAATAAAAAGGAAATCACGTTACCATGGCCATCGAGCCCAGGAAAACAGAAAATACTATTGACGGAAAATCATATAACTCATCGTTGGTCATTATTCAAAGCTTACAGGTCAAAGCATCAATCACTTTGGCCGGCAATACAGTTTATTATCTGTCGGCCGCGGGCCCGACGGGAGTTTCTTCAAGACAAATTACTCCTAATATTAATTAAAACTGACCTGAATACATTGCGCGGAAATAAATTTTACACTTTGAATCGCTCATTTGTTTTCTACGGTTGACACTCCGGGAAATCCAGCTGTGTTACCGCTATACGTGTTCGATTCTAAAAACGGAATTCCATGTTCATTGCCTTAAAGCTATTTATTAACAAGCCGTTATCGCGTTACATTATGTTACTTATATAAGATAAATGTCCATTTTTTTTAATGTGATATCATTGATTAACAGTGTGTAAAATATATAAAAATAAATCTTATTTTTTTTAAGAAAGCTGTTTTCATATTACTTCGCTATCCGCTTAGGACATTTTTAATAAAGTTTCTATTTTTTGCGTTATTCTAATTCTTTGAATTAAAAATATAAGTAGTGAACATTGCACCGAAAATAACATTTATTCTGAAAATCTTTATGGTTAAATCTACTGTATTTTAAAATAATTTTTATATATTGTCTTTTCTGTAGCGAAAAAAGTAAATGATTTTCTGTGTTTATTTTTTGATTTCGACTGCTTTGACAAACTCTTAAACGTAGTTTGAGTATTTTATAATGTTTCCGAAATCTGACTTTTGAAACAAAAGGCACATTCTAATGTTTTTTTTATCATCTAATAATTTAATCAATACACTGATCGGATTAATCTAATATTAAAATGTAACCTTATTTTGATATTTATGTAGTTTATTATTTTGGATTGTTTAATTGTTTTTATTAGAAAATGTGTTCTGTACATATGTGCTATTTCAAGTAAATTAATAAATTAATTAACCGTTAGACGGTTTTACTAGGAATATCGCACAATCAATTTAATTTTTCAACAATCCCTTTTTTAACTTTATAAATTTCCGTCACTCATTTTGCGGGTTAACAAATTTCACAGAAAACTTATTGAAAGATTTAACTTCAATTTATACAGTTTAATAAAGCAAATTAAATAATACCCATCGCGATTGTGATAAAAATTCTTCCCCAATTTAGTAACATTTATTCCGCCCGGATTCAAATTTATTCAAATAGCCACCGATCAATACGCCCAACTTCTTTTAAAAGTCTCGCGAAAAGGAATTTTAATTTAATTGTTGGAAACTTTGAAATATTTGTTATCTTATCCTGATCCTTTCTCAAACAAATAAAACATCGCGCCCGCCCCCGCGCCGCCCGGACTGCGCCCCCCGGGAGACTTAATCAGATTCCCGCTGCTTGAACCTGAACCGAGGAAAAACTTTCCATTTGTCATTCTTATCTCGGCATTGTTCGATGCTTTGACATATTAAATCAATCATATTTTGTGTCTTACCCCGCACTCGCTGTGAGGAAGTTGTCAAGCAGTAAAAGTTGTTGTGTTTCGGAGTCAATATTTACATTACCATCATCTTCTCTTCAATCATTCGTTGTAAGGTTAAACAAAACAAAGTGGAACAATACTGTAATCAGTCTGCGTATTTCAAGTACTCCACTACATTTTTTTCTTTAGTTTACTCAAATTAAATATTTATTACGATACTTGTAATTGAGTAAAATTCCCTCCACTTTATATCGTATTTCTTTTTTTTGTAGTAGTAGAATTTCATTATATAGCGATGCGTATTACGTAATATTAAGACGGTCGTGTGTGTTATATACGCGAACATAAAATGGTTCTGTGTAATTTAGTTAAGATTCACTGTTATAAATAAGGAATTAGTCGAGTCAAGGAGAAACATTATTACGTTCCCGCTATTTTATTTTTCTTATACTTACCCCAGGAAAATGCCAGATCAAGAGCTTAAGTACTTGTACGTACAGATTGCTTAAATAACGCACTTGAATGCTTATTGGGAAGATTACGGTCGTACCACATAGGCGCATGTATTCGCATAGCATGTACTAGGATGGTGTACGAGTATATAGGACGGAGGCTTAAAGAAGTTTCTTCTTTCACTATACTATTACATTCATACGTAATTTGTAAATGTTGTTCTATATTTAATTAAACGTTTAAACGAAAAAAACTTTACATTAATTTATCTTTAATAACTTATTGTTTCTTAAACAATGATGTAAAATTCCGAATTAAATCACTAATACGAACTAAAAAATAGAAGTTTTATTATGATTTATGGGAATGACATGTTTCCCCTTTCTAAAGCATAATCAAACATTTGATAATGCCTTTCAAATGTTAAACTTCCAGAAAACAGACCTTTTCATTTCGTATTAATTATTTAAAATAAAGTTTAATATTAAATAGAATTTTTAATGAATATAAGCGTCTGTTTATATACAAAATATAATAGAACATCTGATGACTATTTAGACTAGGATACAGTCGTGAATAATTTCAGTTTACGAACATTTAGATTCGATTTATCTACTCCCTTCAAAAGCAACAACACGTTAAACTTGTAACACCACAATATAAATCAATTTAATTTCGCCAATTAAGGCGATTATCCAGATGTACGTAGACCCTAATGAGTAAATGGTACTCCTCGAGAGAAGCTGCCCGAATAGATCCCGCAGGCCGACTCGCCGAGGTTGGCCGACTGTTGTTTTGTGACCCATCTATTTCGGGATGGTTCAATTATCCCACTGAAGGCGATAAACCTTCCAATTGTTTTCTGGAATGAGCTGGCGGCCTGGATGTCTCCTGCGATCACGCGGCATGGGCGGGCCCAACGGGGCTGTATTTGCCCATTTTTCTTCCTTTTTTCATTCGTTTACGATTTTTCCCCTCAAGTTGGCTGTCGGATCAGCAGGGAATGTTTCCGAACTTTTTTCTTGTGAGAAAAGTGGCAGCTGTTTGAGTTAGAAGTTTGTAGGTAATACAAGAACATTTCCAGATTCTTTCTATTTTTTTTAATCTACAATATAATTCCGCAAAATATAAAATGTGAATTTCATTTCAGCGTGAACATTGGTACTTAAATATACTTAAAACATTTATATTTCATACTTTATTATGACCTTTTTATTACAATATAGATATTACAGATCATTCTCCTTTCTTTTTCGGCATGGAAACTAAAATAATCGTCTTTGAGAGTTTACATCGTTCTATTGTAAATAAGTAAAGTTTTTTTTATAAATAAATTACCTCTTACATTTCTATCAAGTTTGGAAAAAAGATCATAAGAGAGGATATCTCCGTTGAAAAATGTCCTGTCAGTTGATCTCAGTGTTATTGTTTTTTTCGATAATCTCGTTTAAACAACACCGACCAAAAAAATTGCCCGAACCGAAACCGTTGAGCAAAATTCGATTCTGGCAAAATGGAATTGTTGACTTCAATTTATTTTCCTCAAGCTCCATTGAACGGACCAATTTAAATCACGACCTTTTCCCGGGTGGAGTGTGTGTGCCGTAAGTGGGTGAAACAAACGTAAAGGATACCTCCGTCCCCAGCGAGGGCCGCCCCCCGCCCTTATCTCTTACATGGTCCAAGGCACTGCAGGTGATCCAATTTGGCGACATAATCGGATCTCTGTATGTCAGCCTCCCGCCACCCGGAGACGCCGCCACCAGCCGCCAGCCTCTTTACTTACTGGAGACCCCCAATAATACTTATTCCAACGGACGATGTATCGAAAATAAAATTGTTTAACTTCTCGACGATCGCACACATTTGTCTAGCTCTTTCCCTTTAAGAAAATCAAATTCATCAACCATTAGGCTTTTTTTTCTTGTAGATTGAAACACAATTCACGTTTTTTCTATCAAATACATATATTTTCTTTAATCTCAATAAGAACCAAAAACAAATAACGTGTATAGGTTTCTTTACAACATCTAACAATATTTTAATCCAATACATTTACTATTATTTAAGATCATATCTGTTTAATTTAAGCATTAAAAATACATAACTTATCTCGCTTAAAAGCTTAAAGTCTCTGTTTTATTAATATTTTTTGTGAAACGGGAATATTTTACGATTAGAGACATTTTCTACAATTTATTTGAATGTAATTTTTTCTCCGCGGTGGTTACAAAATTATTCCGCCAAAGGTCCCATTTTAATAATTCCAATTTCGCAATTAAAAAGAAAAACCGCGGAACAAGGCCCCGGAGGCAATTTAGCGAACGCCTTCTTTAACATTTTGACAGCACGTCTTACGACCGTTTGATTTCTTCCTCTCAACTTGTCTTTTCCGCTTTCTTTGTATTTTCATTATCGCGGCTCCGTAATTGGTCAACACCGGAGTTCTCTTAATTCCCACCGCCTCCCTGCGCGGAAGACAAAACAACTTGCGGGGAGAAAATAAACAAATTGAGTGCCGTCGGAGGCCATGTTGATGTATGTGCTTTTACCGGCAAACACGGGAATTAGCGAGTCCTTATCGGCCGCCCTTCCCGCCCTTCCCGCCGCGCGCCCGGGGCTAACCTAATTAATAGAGCGGGTCGCTCTTTTTTGCCATTCCGCAAATCGAGGGAACTCGCCCGCGAGAGAACTTTTATTTGCCGCCCTTCGCTTCATCGCATTAAACACTTTTGTTTGATGGAAAGGAAATCCGAATCGCGGCGGGATTGAACCGCGGCGAAGGTGTGCGCGGAGAATTCTCGAAATGCTTTCAATCTTCGCAGCATCCGTTTCGTAAAAATACTTCGGAACTTTTACAATTATCCTTTACTAATGAACTCCATTCATGTTCTAATGGATTTCATTGTGTGTATTTGAAAATTTAATATTTTAAGAGTTGCCTCATTTATCGTCGCTCTCAAATACACTGTTGAATAATTTTAAATTGGCATTGTCAATTTGAATTACGGAAATTAATGAACGTTGAAAGCGCATAAATTTGGAAATATTGAAAAGCGTAATTTATTTTTCTAAAGCGTATTCAATATTTCATTTCATTAAAACTTCTATAGTCTTTACTTAGTTAGACTTAAAACATTGAATTAGATTATTCGTTATATTATTTTACGTTTTAGAGTTTCGCTGTGAAACGTCATCCCGCCGTACATAATGTAATCCTTTACGGTACAGAATGACGTCACGGAGGATGGCCAATGACGTTTCAGCGATGGCGGCCATCTAACAAGCTGCGTCCAAACAGCGGATTAATGGCGCGCTCACCGCCGGACTAATGAGGGCCACAAAACACTAACAACTTTACCGGACGAACCGCCATATTTGCTTGGTGACCGTAGATAAACAAACCTCCATGGCGGGCTCTGGGAAGTAGGTACCCTCTCACGCAGGAGCGCGCTGATGTAACAGTTGCCGTGGCACTAAAATCCCGCATACGCAGACCTTCTACATCCACCTTTATATTTTGTATCGTTCATAGAGACTGAACAGGCTAATTATAAATTAAAACTCATCTATTAAAACCCAGTGCTTCACTTGTATACATTTGTAAGTGAATTTCGATACTTACTTAAAAACATTTTTTTGTACAGCTGCTTATCTATAACTTATAAGAGTAATTATAAAATCTATTTTTAAAGTTTTCGGGCATTAGTCCAAAATTCAATATTCAATTAGACATTAAATAGAATTTTTTTAAACATAATTTAGAAAGCCTTTTTAATGGATAAATACTATTAAATAACATACTTCAAAGCGTTAAAATTAATTTGAAAATATTAAAAACGTTTCTTTTAAAATATCTAATATAGCATAATTATTGTGTTTTTATTCAATGTTTTTCAAAAAAAAATCGTAAAAATGTTTTATTTTTTAATTAACTTTATATTAATTGAATTTTTAGGATACTCCCAAAATGTCAACTGAATTGTTAATACCGAAATAATTGAATGACAATCAGCAGTTTTCACCCCTTGATATTTTCATTGAAAGCTACCGTCTAATTTTCTCAATACCGTATCGCTACTAATTGATATTATTGAAACCCGCCTTTGATCAAGTTCTTTTAATTCCGAGAATTTTTCCCATGCCCAGCAATTTACGGCCAGGGAATAATAATGGAACCAGTCAACTCTATGACTTTTATAATTCCATTTCGCTTTTGTCTAAATTTTGAAAACTTTTCTTATAAAACCATCTGCTTTGTTCTTTCTTCGTATTAACGAGCCCATGAGTTCGATATCAGGTCTTTCATTTAATCAAGAAAACTACGTGAACAATACAAAAAAACAACATACATACATCAGATATATAAATAACTACTATACAATAATTGTGTTTTTTTTAAATATGCGTATATAATACCATCAAAATACTCGTATATATTGTGTCCGTCTCTTTTTAATAATGGTGAATCGTTGTTTTTTTTATCATTATATCGATTTAAATGAGTAACACTATTATTTATTAAAATAAACATTAATGAGTCTATATCATATTATAAAGACATTTACTGATATAATATAATGTTTGAATAAATTTAAACGCAATTTGTATTTAGAATTTAAAAAAAATGCGCATAGAAGAAAGACCGAAACATATATGTAACTAAAAATATAAAGTGTTTTGATAATACAAAGTGCGTTTCAATTTATTCAAATGTGAAACCACAACACGAATTGAAGGGGTATATAAAAGAAATGATGTAATGTTATTATCAATTTGTAACTTTAAATAATAGTATTTGTCCTTATATCGATTCATATGATGAACAATTCATATAGCTGAAATTAACGAATCATCGGTTTATATTGGGAAGATATCCACCTACACACATAACAAGATTAATTGTTAGAACAATTCAATTGCTTCCCGTAGGCTTGCTAACGATTTTCTAATTGAAAATTATTGATGAAGATTTATGTAAGTAACAATTGTCACGTCACAAACATTTCGCTCCCCGGCCTTGCGAGACCGCCGTTGAGTGGAGGGAAGGAACACTTGACTGCCCATCCCTATCCTCTTGTACCTGCGGAGTGTTTTCTCGGGAATTTTCGCTCGCGAAATTATTCCCTGGAATTGCCATTTTACCCTCCTTATTTCACGGGGTAAAGGAATAATATTGAATAGGCATTCCGTTCCATATGCCGCCCAGGTGTTGCCAGTAATAAAGTCCCTTTCTCGCCCATAAATTTCCCGCCTACGATTAAAATGCGAGGCAACCGCCGCTTACTCCCCTCATTAATTATTATTGACAATACCACTAATTATTAGCCGCCGTTAAATTGTAACTCGCTGCTGTAATAAAACGGAACTCGGTAATTGTTTTACTAAAGCTCTTTTTAATATATAAACTTGCCTCCAACTTACGCACTTAAGGCCTGAAATTATTAACGTCGTTTATATTTTCTCGGAGCTAGGTGGGCTAATCGCCGCGCCGGGTTCGGGCTCGGATGAAAAACGGCTCTACTTTAATGTGTTCAATTTTTTTTGTGGATAGTCACGCTGTGGGCTTTTTTTATTTGTGCCTTCTGCGCCCTAAGCGTTCCACTATTTTTTTAATTTGTAAATTTAAAAATACTCAACTTTACGTGAGGTAACTACCTATTCAACAAAAGATAATCACGTTAAATCAGATTCTGTAAAACAATAAATATACGAGTATTATAATCAATTTATTTCAGTATTTTTTTTTTAAATATGTATTATACGAATACGCAAATGTAGTCTTAATAAAATAGTGCCTAATTCATGAAATTTGTATTTAATTATTAAGAAAATTCGTCGTTATGAAAGAGTCATTAAGATGGTTAGAAAATTCCGGTTGTGTTCGATTTTTGAAAAATCGAGGAAGTAGCGTGTCAAAATATTTTAATGCAGAAGGATCTTGAGATGGTTGTTAGGCTATTAACAATATGGTTGTCCATTATCTCTGCCCACCCCTCCGGAAAAAGGGTTGATGGTTAATTGGTTTGTTGTTTTTAAAATGTATTTATTTTTTTAAGATTATATAAAAAAATATTATTTACGTTGACAATGTACTCGTATATAATATGAAATACTCGTATCTTGACAAAAATGTGTTTCTTTCAAATACATATTTTTAAACCTATTAGTACTAAAGAATGAAAATATTTCATTTTCTTGTTGGTCGTGAAAGCCCATTTAGCGTTTGAACTTCGGCCTTATTCAGACATTGGATACGAAAATAGAATAATTGCCTCCTACGCAGATAAGTGCATCGTTAGGGGCGGCCAGATAAGGCCGAGATAAACACGGCTGTTCCCGAGACTTGCCGCATCCGCTGCCCACTGACCTCTCGCCCTCTCCTCCGCCGGCTCCTGGGCTGGCGCCTCGCTAACTTTACCGATAGCGATTCTACTTCTATTAGAATCACCCCATTGTTAAGGAAACTAGTCCTTTTGCCTTATACGTATCTACAAAAATCACAAAATTTTATTACGTTTTACGATAAAATACATAAAATAATAATTTTTGTAATATTATAATGAAATGATCGCAAAAATTAGATTTGTAAAACTTTGTTATTTTATAAACTATTGTGTAAAAATATAATTGAGTTCAAATAACCTGCTGTATAAAAAATGTGGAAAGCAGGGTGAAACTACCACAATAAAAGGCCCAAGTGGCATCCCAAGAACCAGCAAAAATGTTACACTTTTCTGCAAACCATTCCCTTGTTTTGAAGTTAGCAAATAGGAAGTTTGTAAAAATGCATGTGATGTTTTGAATAATATTAACGAATTTTGTTCCAGAAAAAATTACACATATGAAATTTGTGGCATGTATATTAAAAGGGTTAATAAATTCTTAAATTCACGGATATAGGGACAAGAATAAAACTCTGGCTAGAAAATCTTCCAGAATAGTATTGTTGCAGCACATTACCCCTGTTTAGAGCTGTTGTTTCAATGGTAGAAATAGCTATGATGTTGTCTAACATCCAATATGAGAGGAACAACAACAACAACGAGAAGATAAGAGGATAAGATTCCACCTTTTTAAGTATATATTATGAACCTGTTTCGTCTTATAGGGAAAATATATTACGATATTAGTTTATGTCACATCAATATGCATCATTCGGATAATATTACAGAATAAGTCTTGAAATATACAAATATAAACGACTTGTAAACAAATAGGTTTTTGGATCAAATAACATGAAATTTCAATTTTTTATATCTGAAAAAATATATATTTTTTGAGAAGATTTAAGATTTAACGCAACATAGAAATCAAAACGATCCGCCATTTTTCTCCGCATCTAACGTCGATCGGAAATTTGAATCCAGCAGACATTGTACAAAATCCTTCAAAGCGTAGCATTGTGCACCGGTCAAGAACTATCGCTACGGTGTCCCGGTAGGACCTAGTCTATTAATTACCCCGCCCGGAGCCTACCCGCAAATTATCCCGCGTATTTAACACCAACCGCTTGCAATCCGATTTTATCGCAAGCGTCATTGCGTTCCTCCCATACAAGTGTCGGCGGTAGGCTGCCCCAGAACGTCACATTACTTTTGCCAATGGTTGCATTCACAGGTGCGAGATTGACTGATCATCTAAAAATTAAGTTTTTAACAAATCGTGTTATGGTTTCACATTGAATTTTCATTTTAAAAATAACTTTCATATTTTGAATCATTCAGATTTACCGGCTCACAATACGATCTCAAAGGGTTGAATGACAAGTAATATATTAAAAAAAACTTTAAGTTGTAAATAGAAAATGTTTTGAAATGTAATATTATGTTCTCGGAATACGCAAAACAATTCTTCGACATTTTAAATCTAATCTTGTATGTATCCTTCAGAAATCCTACGTGAAATAATATAAACTTAAAGCAAATACTTTGCAACTTAATCTCACCCAGATTGTATTTTTGACTAAATTATATTAAGTAATTGTTTAAAAGTAAACTTAAATAAAATAAAAATATACTCAATTGATAATATATAGTATTTTTTTAAAGTTTCAATCCAATGGATTGGTTTGCAGCAAATTGTAATATTTTTGCTCGTCTTGGGTCTTTAATATGGTAGTTTCCCGTCGCTTTCCATGTTTTTGTATACCACTGGTTATTTGAACCCAAGTACTGTATACATGTTTTTAGCTATTGATTCTTATGATATGTAATAGGTAGCTAGTTTATCGCCATTTACATTGACACGTTAATTCTACCAGGCCAAAGACAGCGAGATTTTTAGTCATCGCCAGGAATAGATCCCGGAATCTTCGTCTAAGTGGTCATAGTTAATGTTACTTTGCCACAAAATCCCACATTTTTTAAGTCGTAATAAACAAATGCAAATAGAAATTTGTTTTTAATGTTAGATTTTTTTAAACTTTACCAGTTCAATTACAACGTTTTGTTTGATCGAAATGCAAATGGTTTATTCTGTGCACGCCCCGCTTAAGTGCTTTTAATCAATTCACATCTAAACTTCCAACCCATCATGCTTCAATTTCTCATGTTTCAATGCTTATTAGTGTGTGATGCGAAGTGAGCGCAAGCCAACCCCGGTACGGCCGCCGTGCACGGACTGCATTGCATTAGCCGACACCGATACCCGGCGAGTTCTCAGACTTGTACCGAGCACCCCTGTTCCAGAAGGGGGAAATATCAAAGTCATACAACGCGTTTTGAGCTATAATGCTATATCTTGCAACACTTTATGGACGCTTAAATTTAATGGTCTAATCAAACCCCCGCTTAAGCAATCATAATGTTGAATGTTTGCTACGTGGCTCTAGAGATCACGCCCGCTCCAGTCTGTATAGCCTTTTGCCACTTTATCCGTATTGTTTCGTGTACTGGTGTAATGGAACTCTGTTAAGCACGTACAGTTTATAAAATTTTGCAAATTACTTCGTCAACATCGACATATTTTAAATTGTTGATTAATTTTATTCGTCTCTAAGTTTGTCTCCTTTTTATATCTGCTTTTTAATATTATATAATATATACATTACACAATACGGTAACACATAAAAAAATTGAGGTTTCTTTTGAAATACACCCTGTGAAATAAATTCCAGTCCACTAAACTTTTTTTGCTATTTTTCCCATCCCCCGAATTCGCGAAACTGAAACGCAGATTTATTTGAGTAGAATGGAAGTATAAAAGCGGGCAATTGACGACACGTGTCTTGCAGACAAAACCTCCCCACAACCTGATTCCATCCCCCGCCATCTCAATAACAAAGATTTCTCTTTACTTTCGGGATCACCCCCGCGGCCCGCGCACCTCGCGGCGGTCGGAGCGAGACTTCCTGCAATAAAACAATATAAACAGATAGTCCATATTAGGCGCATAACATCTAAGACTCTCGATAAATTGCTTTTCTGTAAAGCAATTAAGGAAATGGAATCCCAGATTAATAGTCCGAATTAATTATTCCTTTCTCTTCGGAAAAATAACATTTTATTAGAATTAATTGAACGTAGCCCTTACATTTATCTTAGATTGTGCTTTTTCTTTATTATATTATTCAAAGCAAAAAAATCCTGTACTAAGTAATAATCGTGTTTTCAAAGTTTTACTTTAGACCTTAAACAGGATTCTTACAAATTGCCGCAACGCGATTTAAGTTCACAATTCTCCTGCATCTCACCATGTTAGATGGCATGTAACCTATTATATTTTTACCTAGCACAACCCTATCACCATCGTCACGATAACAATAATAACGATGGTAACATTTATTTCCTTCCACCCATTTATCCGACGAAAACACCGGCTCAAATCAAGTTACGCGTGGAAGCATGTGTAAAGTTTCCACGACGGCTCAGGCAGTCAGCCGGGCGCCGGCGAGTCGCCCCGGGCACACCTAGCGCCCTGCAACCCTGATCCGCCCTCGCCCTCCGCCCTCCGCCCGCCACCGCGCCAGCCTCCCCGCCCTCCCACCCCCGCCCAGCAAACAGCACCGATAACCGGCTAATCTTTCTGTTCGCCAAATGATGCGCGTTAACATACATCTTTCTCGCTGAGAAAAATCCTGTTTTTCTGTCGTCGGTTTTCATCTCTTGCGTGTATTGTTGCCGGTTGACAACATGTCTTATATATAACAAGCGTAGAGATGTTTTCTTCTCTCGTTTAATGTCAATAATTTTTTCTCTAAGAAATATCTTTTGTTTTATTCGTAGTGGTTAATTTTAAGGATGCGAATAACATAATTTATAGAAAATGTTGAACTTTTTTTGTAGATAACTCTTCCAGAAAAAAATAAGGGGGAAGGCCTTAAAATATTTATGAGTGACTAAAGATGAGGCGCGGTGCCGCCCAAATTTCGACATGAAAAACATTTCCACACCGGTTGTAAAAAACGCAATTAGCAAATTAATTCCTTTCGTTTCACTCCGCCCACTCGCGTTGGAACGAGCGTATCCCAATTTTTCCGTGCTTCTCGGATTGTTTTCTTTCCGGGCACTATAAATAAAGGCTTCTAGGGGACAATCATAAGTGGAGAGCGACTGTTTGGCGTCTTTTAAATATTTCGCTTCCCTTAATAACACATTAAATATAACAGCTTCCGCATATCCGTGTCTATATATTTTTATTATCCTAACTTGTGCGTATCACAGCGTGCGTGTGCCCCTTGTGATCATAATTGCTGCGGAGGGCAAGTCTACTGGCCAACTTACTCCCCTTATAGTCGATTCATTATCATCGTGAATACTTATTGCCCGTATACTATCTTAAAGCCATTCGAACTTTTACTCGCTTATACGAAATGCTAATAATAACCACGCATTGATAATTGTTATGGACCACTGAAATAAATATTTATGCATCTGAAATATATGTGATTCAACACGATCTGTGTAATTTAAATATCTTCTTCTTTTGGTGCCGTGCCAGGTCCCTCCAATATTGGCGAACACTACAACAAAGGTATTCGCCATAGTGATTCCTGGAAAAGGTGACCAGAGTGGTTTCCCGTTGCCTTCTTTGGTGGATTTTTCTGTCGGGGTTACCTTCCCTTAGCTAGTTGGATCTGTTTTGGAGGCGCCAGAAACTCGCCTTTCATCTCCTTGTTATCTGCTGTGATCACACGGTTATGAGTGTGATCCTATTGCCCGGGGTTTGCGACAGGGACGCTAACGAGTTGGACTAGTCAGTAGTGTTGCTGGTGGAATGCAACTGGGCGTTTCGCATCAGTTTATAGAATCACACCCCCCAGCAAGATGTGACTCGCCGCGACCCTACTGACAATTCGAACCCCAAATTAAATATAAAGATCCTGTCAAATTAAATATAAAAACTGGAAATAAAAGCAAATCACAAATAATAATATCCTTGTTTTTTATGTGAAAATCTCTCTTTTAGAGATAGCCCACAAAGATGATAAGTCTAGTAGAATTAATTATTCAAGGGGGAATATTTGAATTCAGACTGGCGTGGTGGCAGAGTGCGCGACACCGCCTACCTTACAGGGATATTAATTCCGAGATGGCGTTATAAAATAACGCCTTTTATTCTAGTATTTTATATGTATTTGCTCTCCCCAAACTGCTGTCAGGGCAGACAAGCCGCGCCCGGAGCCCGGAGCCGGAGCCGGAGCCCAGAGCCGCGGAGCACGACGCTAGAGTAATTGATACTCGTCTCACAATATGCCAAAACTTTTGACAACTCGGGCAGTTTCAAATTTCGGTTTGAGGTATATCGATCTCCTTAAATTACGTAACTCTATCAAAAAATCCGCTTCGTGTGGTGGAAACTTTTCAAAAGTACTGGAATATTTAAAATTTACTCGAATTACCGGATAAAGCCTATTATGAAACCCATTACTTGCCGTAATAGCTTCCATTCAATGCATGTTCAATGGTTTTTCAACTTTTTATTCGGTGTCACGGTATGTTAAGGAATGCGGGAAAAATTCCCGTGATATTATGAAAATCTAATTTGAAATTGTAGACTGAGAACCCGCCTTACCCTTTTTTTATTTCCGAATTCCTGTTTCAGGTACAAAGTTATACGTATATAATTTATAATTTATTACGCGTGATGCCTACTACCAGATGTCAGACATCAAATACAATCATTTATTTTAATAAAGTAAATTTTAATACTGCATATTGTCTTTTGAACGTTAAACTATTTTACAAATCATGAATATGAATACAAACGCTTGTTTTTGAGACGTTTTATTATTAAGTATTATATTATATTTTACAGGAATGACATGTTTTGCCATACCATTTCATCTTCTGGAAAAATACGTTTTTAATCATATTAAAAAATTAAAATAAATAAATGTTTCTATCACCGCAATAAACAATATATATCGGATTGTGACAAACAATTGTATTTTGTATTGTAATAGAATCGTAAAAGTGCAATACACCCGTGAAAACCCTTCCAGAAAGAACCGATTAGCTGGACCCAAATCACGCTTTCCCCAACAAACAACCGCCAGCCCCCTACGGGCCACCTAATGCACACGAATGCTTTTTTGTCAGGGCTGCGAAGAGGTTCGCCATCGATTACGTCACAGCCGAATGGTCCTTTTTGCCCCGCTTCTTGCTACTCCACGTCAGAAACACGACTGGGTTTCTTGCGTGCGTAAATCCACAATGGCGCCCCGCCCGAATCCGAAAACCCGACTCTGTATTGATAAGGAACATCTGAAAAGGCATTCGAAACTTTCAACTGAGTAACAATTTTCGTATAAAAAACACAAAAGGAAATACGTACATTTATCCCTAATGAAAATGGCTCCGAACCTTTCGTTTTAATCGAACGTATTACTTGCCGGTTGACATATCAGGAAAAGGATAAGAACATTCTTAGGAGTTGTTAAATGCAAATAAATATTGTATGATATTCATTTTGATTAAATATAAAAAAAATAATGCTGTAACAGATTGAATGGTGGATATAGAATGTTGAAAAAAATATATTTTATTGGACCACAGAACCGAAGGATATTGATACAAACATTAGAAACATTTATTACCATTTCAATAACATAATTAATACGAAAGAAAACATCTGTTCTAGAATATTTATTGTATTATCTGGCAATGGTATATTTCGCTTTGCTAAGGCATTATCAAATATTTTCATAATAATGGGTTTTACATAATTTCTTGTAGAAACAAACAATATTTCAATAATTCAAATAATTTAAGCACAGGCCAGGAAAGAAGAGTGCAGCTATCGATATTATCTGTCTATCTTTTTAAGTAAACAGCATGATAGTTAGTTGAAAATGAATTAAACGTAAACTTGTTTATTTATTTAACGAAATTCATATCGAGTTCACTGTAACAGAAATGTGAAACTGTTTACAGTTTATAAAATTAATTTTACTATCTGAAATTTCGTGATACGAGTTTGAATTTCATTTGTAAATAATGAAAAAATAAAATTTTATTAAAAATTACATTTTATCATATATTTAGTTAAATTGCACTTAGGGTTATGGCTTTTACTGGTTTCGGCAGCTCGCTGCCATCTTCTGGTGCCGAAGATGGCAGCGAGCTACCGAAACCGGTCTATACTATAAACCTAAATGGAATTTAAGTAAATATATATTTTACTATAATATAATATATATTATATATTTTTAACATAATTGTTTATAATTTGTTTTAAAGTTGAACAACTGAAGACACATTTATCCAAAGTGAAGAGATAACTCTTGCGAAGTAATGGTCGTGCACGTCTGTCGGCCACAACATGTAAGGACTTTATTTGGCCGAATTATGGTTGTTGTCAGAAAACGGAAACTGCGCTGGAAATGATTGTGCTGTGCGGTAATAACCTTAAATACTAACGGATTTGCATTCAAGTGGAGGACTTCCCAAGATAGCGTTTCTTGTATTTTCAAATTTACAGACTGCATTTCTTATGCAAATCTTCCCCCGTCTAGAAAGAGGCCCCACTTCATGTTTATTTAGGTTTTCACAATAAAGCCTTCGACTAACGTTTGTACAGCGTCCGTTTTTTCCATTTCCCCCAAGAGTCGGCAACTTAGAAAAAGTTTTCTTTCTTTAAAATGCTCCAGTCTTCTTTCTGACATTGAAAGTACCTTCGCATACAACAATACAAATTATTTTCGGGGTAGAATCTACATTTTTAAAAAAACATTTTGAATATCTCTTCTAGGTTTACTCATAAAGTTTAGGACGGCACATATTTTTGTTCGTAATGTATCAGAGTTTACAACGATTTCATAATAAATTCAATTAGAATCGTAATTGCTGTAATACCGCGAGGGAGATAACATTACCTGGAACTGAATACTTCATCGCAAAATATTAGTTGAAACCTTCATCCGCTGCCACGCACAGACCCTTCGCAGAAGGTATCCTTTATCCTTCAAAGAACGCGTGAAACAAACATTTTCCTCACTAATTGTGTTAAGCCAGCGATGAAACGGTGAAATTTAATTGGCAACCTGCTCTTCCAACAATGCAGACATCATTCACAATTATATTTCGTTAGTTCTTCGCCTATTGTTTTCGAAAATCCATTTTGTTATACTACATACGAACATTCTGCTGATTCTTTAACAATGACATTGTATAAAATTAATATCATTTTTAACGCTTTTATTTGTTTTTATATCTTTCAGTTTATTACATAATTTCAATACCAACTGCAAAAAAACGATGCAAACTCTTAACATAAAAATAAAAAAGCGTACAAATTAGTGGTTGGGGAAATATTATATTTAAACAAGCTGGAAATTAAAATAATCAATTATACAATTATTTATAAGTGCATAGTAAATACGTGCACAAATTTATTTAATCATGTTAGTTTAAGACAAAATGGAATTTTAGATCGTTGTTGAACAACAATAAACAAATAGAGATGCGATTGTCTTTTTTGAGTTTATTTTTATTTATTATTTCTTAGACAAAGATGTGAAACTTCATATAAAATTATTAATACTTATGAAAACATCTGTTCTCTAGAATTTATGTAATTACTTTATGGGAATTAAATACATTATCAGAGCGGCTCAGGACAGGGACAGATTCGCCGAGGTGATCGCCAGCGTTGGGGGGACCCGACAGGGCACTTGAAGAAGAAGAAATACATTATGAAATGTTTTGTTTCAAATAATTAATAATGCCTTAGCAAGCCGAAACATGTCATTCCCATAAAATATATTCCAACTTCTAGAAAATTAACGTTTTCATTCGTATTATAAGTTTATTTTTGTTGGAATCAACATAATTTTCAAATCAGCTGTAAGACAATGGTGTAAAATTATCGCTTTGTTCTGCCGGCATTATGCA
The DNA here is from genome assembly GCA_022606425.2 of Lepidostoma basale. Lineage (NCBI taxonomy): Eukaryota > Metazoa > Arthropoda > Insecta > Trichoptera > Lepidostomatidae > Lepidostoma > Lepidostoma basale. The sequence goes on from JAHDVF020000167.1 coordinate 702,804, forward strand.
ATTATGAAAAATGAGAAAATGTACGATTACTTCCATGATTTATTTTCCCCGTCCGCGTAAAATAAATTACCGAGTATCCTGGAGAAGTTTGATGGGCACAGGAAGATAGTTCCATAGACATGTGAGGAATACACGTATTATACAAGCCGCGCGCTGAATGTAATCTGACAAGACGAATGGAATCTAATGTAATAAACTATTCCTTTAGGTTTCTATTCATAATGCGCCCCTCTTGTCTGCTTTAACCGGATCACACGCGGTTCTTTGCTATTGTTATGAAAGTTCAACTGTTTGAATGCATTATAACATTGTTTTTCTTGTACATTTACAGCTCTGTCATATTCCGCAACAGCGTTACTCGAGTTTGTAAGCGATTTTGCTAGTTTGAACTCAAATGAAAAGGCATTTGTAATTGTAAATATATTTCTCGTCGCTCGAACACGAAGACATTCTGAATTGTCTTTAAGACATTTTAGAACTGAACATTTGAATAAAAGTGTCACCATCGCAGGACTATCGAAGCGTAAAGACTTTGAAATAAATGTACACCAATCAATCTTCCCCTTGGCAACAATGTGCCTAACGTCATATTCACCATTCAATCTCTTATCGTCTCTGTCACGCTCCCGAGCGAAAAAAAGTATCGTTTTGTCTGACTGACAAATCGCCTTAAGGGAAGAAAAATTCGCACGGTGCGTGACGACTTATCACTTTGTGAAAAACCCTCCTTAAATCCGATCCTAACGTCGCGACTCGCTTAAGAGCGGCGAGGCGCGGAGTCACAAGATCCGATCAACCGCTTCGTGTCTCTTTGTTCGGCGTCATTTGTAATAGCGCCGGCGGGATGGTGACGCCCCGTCGTCCGGAGGTCTGACGCGGCTCTGCAGCATGAGGCGCTAGAGATAGGTAGGCACCTAATAGGAAACAGGAAGGCTCCCCGCCTTTCTTACGGCGCTCTTTATTATGTGTGTCTCCAAAGGATTTCAGTTCTTTTCAATTGAAGATTTTGTTATTCAGGTTTTTATCACGCTCACATTTAGATAGTCATATCGATTTACAGGGGAGGCTTCAGTCATGACGTCACGGCACAGCTGAAATCTTTTTTTCTCGTTTTTTCATAAATTTATAATAAAATATTAAAATGTACTCATGGTTTCTAAAAATATTACGTAAAACTTTATAATAAGTATCATATTATATATTCAGAAATAATCCGTTTGTGGAAGTTTTATTATATTTATATGTTAGTGAAATGTTTTGCCTTGCTATAACATTAACAAACGGTATTTTATAAAGCTTTAGCATCCTTAAACATGTAATTATCTTAAATGTTAAGCAAAAAAAAGATATCATCAAAACTCCAATAAAACAATCTTCTTCTTTCGGTCTCCTGTCAGGTTCCCCGACGTTGATTATCACTTAAGAGTAGGCATCTCTCTAATTGGCAACTCGAAACAGCTCCTGAATGCTCCGTAAGCCAGTCCAGTCTCTTGTGTTGTGAAGCCAGGAGATTCGCTTCCTGCCAACACTTCGTCGACCTTTTATTTTTCTCTCAGACATCAGATGCAGCAATTCATGTTTTTCTCCCCTATTCCCATGACTAAAATATGCCAACTTACCATTTAATATTAAATATTCTAATAAATTGTTAAAGATAAATGATATATGCTATATGACTGAATTTTTTATCAATGATTGTTTTTAATTTAAATCTTACTTATCGACAATATTAAATCCCAGGTTGTCATTTAAACGCCATTTCTTTGCGTTCTGATATTTTTAACGTGCAAGAATATGAAGGAGTCGAGCGAACGAACACAATCCTTTACCCAACGTATCTCGGTTTCATATCTCGAAGTTGGTGTGGAGAACCCACTCAGTATCTATTGTGTGCCACAAAATCTAAAATTCCAAACCTGTCGGCCGGCGCCCGCTCTCGCTCGCCCGATACGTTAGACATTGCGGTGACCTTTAGCTTTCGGAATAAGTTTGAAGGGAATCAGAATATTCCCATTTCCTTCTTCCCCGTTGAGCCTGCAAGGGAGTATTGTTCCACGTTAGCCGAGATCATGTACCGCAGATTACGAACTATTTACACGGGTTATGTGAGGTGACCTCGCAGGGCCGATGATTACAACCTCTCCGTGCCTCCGTATTTTATTTACCCGCAAGAATAGAACTAATAAAGCCAAGATACCATCTCCGAAGAAATAAAAACTCAAGTTATAAAACTAGACATATTCGGAATAACGCTGAAAACTTTTGTGATTTCCCGATAGGAACCAAAGTTTTGTATTACTAATACTTATACGCAGTATGAAATCAATTTCGGCATCAATCTGATAATTTAACAGTACTTTTTACGTAGGACCTTATATTCAAATTTCATTCCGACTCTCGTATTTATTTTACGACAGCGTAATACACAATTGAACATTTCGAAAATTCCTACGTTTTATATTTTCGGGAAAATTATACCGGTTCGCATAATTAAATTATTTTTAGGTACTCTACTTAGATTCCGGGCCCAACTGTTAAATTTTTGGATCCAATTTTTAATTAATAAATTGCGCGTATGATAGAGAAAATACTATATTTATATTATGAACAAAGCTTCTAATTAACGTTGGCTTGTGAATAAAGTAGCACGTTAGACGCAGATATGGCCAGAGCAGAACTAACTAGGTGTAAGTAGCAATCGACTCCTAACGAGGAATGTCTTCCATACACGGTTCGTAGGAGATTTTTCCGCGGAGCGATCGGCCCTGTTATTATGAACGCTCAGACGGATAAAGTTGGTATATAAACCGTCATCAGTCGTAATCGTAACTCGGCATTATTGCTGTCTTTAAAGTAGATTATGTCGTCTGCCTGGAGACGAGGTTACACATGAAGCCGCCCGCGCGCCCCGGACGGGGTCACTTCGGCGGCCATCGCCTATCTGATGGCGTGGGGTCTGGCGTTACTAAACTTAATCGAATTGTAACATTTTTTATACTCTAGAACTTTCTCTATAAACACTTGTTAAAGAAAAACACGATTTCTGATCCTATAAACATGCCAAGAGCTCGAGTGTCAGCATTCGGATAGGCTAGATTTCCTTAGAGATAATATCTTAGAGGTACGTTACTAAATAAAGTGCTTTTCGTGGGCAGTAAAGACCGAAATTCTAAAAAAAAAATCTTTCATACTCAGGATTAGTTTCTATAGTGGTCATTGCCTCCAGAAACTTTCGTCGTTTGGAATATAAAATAACTTTACGACCCCCACTCGTCATCTTCTAAAACATTGCAGTATTAAAGAATTTTATTTTTATATCCTTATAGAACTTCAGTAAATGGTAATAACGAAAACCTGGAATCAAGCATAATGTTCGTTAATTGATTACCCTTTATTTTAGGGGTTTTACTGTAAAATTGTGAATAAATCCACCAATGGTGTTTTCGGTCGGCTAAATTTGCGTCGTCCCAATTGGTATATCATTGTGCGTTCAGGCAGATTATCTTCGCGGGTGAAAAGCTCGAATTTAAAAATAAATCAACAGTCCAAATGTCCGGCCAAACAATGTACGTATTGTGTTTTCAGTTGCGCCGGCCATTACTTTCGATCGAGTAAACCTTCAAACCTTTTCATGTTGGAAGCGGTCATACTCGTATCTCCCCCCACCACCCCTGACATTTGCTCAGCTCAGTGCAGCGATTATAGCTCTCGCTTGGCCGACGACCATTCATATAATAATTATATCAAAGCCCGCATATTAGATTACGTCGGCCGGCCCCCTCTAACACCGCAGATTCGAATATGGAGTGAGAAGGATGGACGCTCTTCTCTGGGTGCCCCTTAGTTTCGCTCCGTTTTGTTATTAGAGTGAAAATTATGTATTTTACCAGGCGAGACAGCCTTACAGAATTAACGAAGCAAAACATTCCGGAAAGTCACCGCCTGCTAGACGATAGCGTACTTGTTCCATTTTTATTAGCATCGATATTCGCATTTGCGATTTTCTTACAACCAAGAGAAATTTCTTTCATAAAGACGTTAATTAGATATTTTGCTCGGCATTTCATTCCTCGTTACTAAATTCAATGCGTAGCAAACTTTTAACGACAGCAACTTTTCCATTCTTTCATGAATAAAATTGTTATTTGCCTTATGCACAAAATAAATTAAGTCAGTACGGCGGAGTCACTTCAAAGTGAAATAACAAGGGATAGGGGCTGTGCTAGAAATGGCAGAATAAATCTTTAAGTTGGCAGCTCGCGTGCCCCTCAGTCGGGGTCGTCAATCACAGTGGCGAGCGTATGAAGCTTCATTGAATAAAATATGTCCTCGCGGCGAGCCTAACGAAGAACGTCGGCCGGCTCAGCCTTGTTCCTGGGCTCCGATCTATTTCCGAATTAAGCCCCGATATAAAATAGTCGAAACGGTGGCATTTGCTGGCCGGCTTTTTGAAATGGATTTTCAATATTTGATCGAGCAAATTGAGAAGGTAAGAGGAAATTAATTCGTTATCGCCCGATGCTCTGCCAAAGGATCGGAGGAAATTGTTATACTGAGCCATCGTAATTCATTTCGTGAAATGGATTATAATTGAATATTTTAAATAAATAACCGCCGTTGTAGTAAAACTTTTAATGATGTTATATTCTTTGTTCGATAAATATTAGTTATTGAAAGGGTTACTTAAGTAATGGCCTTGAGTTTTAACAATTGAACAGTACAATTATATACTATAAATATCTACCCTATAGTACTCACAATTTACGTGAAATAATGTTATTTTTTTAACGGCATGCACGGTATTTAATTCCCTCATATGTAGCTTATTAATGATTTAAATGCGATGCAAAATATACTCTGTGTTGTATGCTTTTAAATGCGGTAATTGCTAGTGGGTATAATATCGAAAAGGGGAGTACTGACGTCATTAGCATTGATACATTACGGCGGGGTATTTAGCCGCCAGATTTGAGCCTCCGCCTGGCATCAACCAGTCGTGCCGATTGTGATCGAGTTAGTCCGATTACAGAGGTCCCGATCATCTGCAATTAGATGTGGGTCCGTCGGCTGCTCGCAGCCGGCATCATCATTAAAGAGATTAAAATAAACAGCGTAAAACACGAGCACATCAGCGGGGTGCGATCACCGGAACAATTGTTAGTGCCGGTAAATCCGCACATTATCCCCATATGCGAGGATTAAAGTTCCCGTCCGATTGATCAGTGCCAAACAATCCATTTGCGCCGGTAATGTTTTAATGCATTGGCCCAGTAAACAGCGTGTCAGTCAAGCCGGCACATTTCGATTTGCAATTAAAAGGTAATGCCGCCATTAGGGGTATAATAAGGCTCCCCGCCACCCCCGACTCGCTGCCCGCCGCCTGCTCTGCGTTTCAGCCCGCTGGGGTTGGATTTAACCCCATTTCCTGAACCTCAGGCCAGGATTATCTCTTAACCCGTATCAACGTGATGTCGAAGGAACGCACGCAATTTTCCGTTTCATTATCGCCGCGCTTATCGATACGGAATTAACGGAGTTTATATCTTTTTGCAAACAGCTTGAGCGGAATATACAATACTTATCCGATTGTTCGTTATTACCGAGAACTATCCTACCCCTGACTGCGGTGGGCGAAATTCGAACGTTTTATTTATTTGCTATTATATTTGGAGATTACATCTGCTTGATTCCATTCAACACTCACGGCTACAGCACGTGTGCGTTACGCCGCTGCGGATTATTTAAAGTTTATAAAAGCGATGTGTTTCATTAACCACTCCGAAGCACGAGTTTCCGTGCGGCTGTAAAAGGTAGCTTACTATTATTCTTATCCGAGATAAAATTGATTGTTCGCACTTCACGAGGCCGCGAGTCTCCGTGTGATCTCCGCGCGTTTATTTTTTGTGTTCATCTCATTGAAGCCTCCCTTTGTTTATTCTGTCTGAAAAATAAAACTTCCTGACTGAAATTCGTTTTGTTTTCTTAAATAATATCAGATACATAAAATATAAAAACCGATTTGTTTTTCGATAGAAAAGCAATTTCGCGATCAAGTGAGAGCGATCAAACTTCTCGTGTACAATGTTTAACCCAGGTAGCGGTGTATAGCTGCGGGCTGATATCATTGTTAAGTTAAAGCTTCGAGATATCTTACAATTTTATCCGCGAGATAGTAAGCTTAGCTAAGTAGGAAGCACGTAAGCCTCGGGCTGGTTTATTCGCGGAATAATATTAAATTATTTTTATGGGAAAATTTCAGGTTACAGAATTTTATGTTTACACATTTAACTTAAGGGAAAATAAAGTTGTTACATTTCATCGCAATCAGACGACGATTTTAATCTACACAAAAATATAATATATTGGATACTTTCAGTCATTCATAAATCATGGGCCTTGTAGTAATGTTTTATACGTGTATGTACCTACGTTTAGAGTTAGCATTTTTATGTGGAGTATATCTATAACCTTTCAAATAAGTAGAGCTGTCTGTAGAGGTAGAAGTCTCACAAATGAAACGGAGGTACTCGAACCTTTCCCGCACACAAGACTGCCGAGACCTCATTATTTCTGCCGCGGCCTTATCACGGGCCCGCCGATGTGTACGGGCCCCAGCTCATTACTGGCCTTCTATCGCGGGCTTTGTGGGCGGCATACAGATTAATGATCTGATACACGACGATGGAGTACTTTATTTATAGCTTTACCTGAGAGAAACACATTTTTCAATACAGCGCGAGCACACGCTTAATCGTCAGGCTTCCACGGCACTTGCGATAAGAACATGTTGTTCACACCTGTAGCGGTTATTAATTCCAGAATTACGTTAATTCTTATCTTAAAGCAAGTTGGGATCCCTCAATACTGTCACCGTCGCTACCGCGGGAATATTAATAAGGCGATTATCACATCGTGTCGAGCATTAGAAAATAAGTTAAGTACCCGCTTATCAACCTCCGAGATCTGGGCGAACGTACCGCGTCCACGAATCCAGGTCTCATTTCGAGTCTAGATTTCTCGGAGGAAGTTGCACGTTGTGCGGAACGAATTCTCTTTTTAGGGCGGCAGCTAAATTTGATTTGGGAGCAGTAATAAATGCGTAAATTTTTAAGAATAATGCCTTTTTACACGAAAAAGCGATTTTTCTTCGTGTTTCTTCATTTTCCTGAAACGACTCCGGATTAGCATGTTTCATTTTGTGAATGTTATAAAATGTGCCTTGCCAAAGTAAAACTCAACATGCCATTCTATTAGAAAAGATTTCCCCCGAGAATGCGTAGAACAAAATATCGAACATGTTTACAAACAGATTTTATGCTACCGCTCCATGCCTTCATTTACATATTTCCCTTGGTTAAAACATTATAATTCGAACTTATTCACGAACTTTCTGTGGACCCGAAGATATTCATTTTTCTTCCTGTTTTATATTATCCCAAAAATACTTTTTTTAATATTTAAACAGAAATCGCCCTTCACGGAAACAATATTCAAAATATTCCAATATTTACCTCCATGTAATCTGGGACTTTTATGGCACCCTTAATGATTATTTTTTTCTTGTTGTATATTATTTGTAAAAAGTTACTTTTCCGCTTAGTGCGGATTTAATTATTCAACAAAATAGCTAAATTACACTTGAAAAGATTAACAACTTTTCGAATTAATTATCACCCTTTTGAAATAGACGAAATCTTCTTACGTGTTCTTAGTTAATTTCCACAACTATCTTCCTTTTCATCTAACATAAAAGCAAAACATGTGATTCTATTGAAGCCGCGGCGGCGCGGTGTGGGTGGGCAATTCACATCGCTAAGATTTTCCCTCGCTGAGGCCCCGTAATTAACTTTGCTTTGAGAATTTTTCCTCCAACTCCGGCGAGATAACCTTTTTAACTCCGTTTCTTGCAATTAAACGCAGCGAACTTTCAACGGAACATTTCGCATACAGCAAGTATGCAAGCGCCAGATATGAAGGAATAAGTGCTTTAAAACGTTTACGGCCACATTGTTGCGGAGATAGCGGCGGGTGCGGGGGCGGCGCGGGGCGCGGGCGAGCGCAGGGGTAGTCGCTTTCAGACCTTTTATTCCGCGATCATTCCGACTCTCGCATAAGAACATGACGAAAAAAAATTAATTCGCTACTAATAACAGTTCACTCGTGATGTTTTAATAATCCAATTAATGTTTAATAAGATTTTACACCGTAAAATTATTGATACATAAAACGTATATTAAATACTTCTTCTTCTTCTTCTCCTTATAGACCTTTGGTCTGTTTCTGAAATCAGGCGGGCCTCTCTTGGGAGGTTGATATTAAATACGATTGTTTTTATTTATTTTTTCTTAAACAATGATGTAAACTCAGTATTAACTAATTAATACGAACTATGACGTCTGTTATCTAGAAGTTTAATTAAAATAATAATAATAATATGCTTACTTTTAAAGCGCCGTTTTTGTGATGTATCACCTCACGGGCGCGTGTTACAACATGCAATTGCATATGATAATACTTTAGCAAGGTGAAACATGTCACTCTCATAAAATATAATCAATCTTCTAGAAAACAGCCGTTATCATTCGTATAAATTAATCTCTGTTTTTATTTTTTACTAAATATTGAAATATGCATAGTTAAAGCATTATTCTATTATACATAATTGGAATACCAGAGAATGACAGTAAGCTACTGAAACCGGTTATGCTCGTAATTATGAGGTTTTTATTAGATTGAAACTGAGTACACACTTTTAAATTTTTTACATTGAGCTTGTTTCAAGGCTGCATGAAGGTAAATGAATATACCAGATTTACATTTGAAAAAGAATAGAATAAATATTAAAAAATCATCACCCCTACTTACTATTTGATATTCTTATTGAAATTTTCATCAAATGTTCAATATATTTTTTAATAAAAATATATTCTTACAGTAGTTATCACGACACTTAAATATGCATTCTCAACTTACCTCCCTAACGACTTTTCAAATTCGCTATTGTTTGTGGTGTGGAGGATTCTTAAGGTACTCGAGATACGCCTTGCTCCCTAATCTCGGCCGCTAATCGCCAGCCGTTTCTTTACTTAAATGTTACGCTTGCAGCGGCGCCCGTCCCAACCCCGGGACTCCTTATGCACGTATACCCTGGATCCGTGATTATTCCTCAAGTACCATTCGCCCCGCAATAACGTTTTTTCTCTTGCAGTAGTAAGTAAGCGTGGAACTTACAGAAAATTTATTTCATCGTTACAAAATAATTGTATTACTTATTTTAAACGTTACGTTTCAAAATATACATACGTAATTTATAAATACGTAATTTACGTTACAAAAATACTATATAAATACGTAATTTACGTTACAATATAATCGTATTACCTATTTCTTACGTTCAAAATTATACGTATCTTAAAAATGTGTATTATTTGCCTTAGCATTAACACTGTGGAGATCCATAGTAATATACTTAGGATTTAAAAATAACTTCGCTTAATCCACTAATTATTTAAAAAATATTAAAAAGCACGACATGAAAAGATCATTTATTAATTTCTGTATAAATTATGTATTTTCAAATGTATGTTTTATCTTAATTACAATTTTTTTTTTTTTTTTATATTATCATCGTGTATTAATTATTATTATTTAATATTTTGTATTAGTTCTTACTGCTAAAACAATAATTATTAATACTTATAACAAATAGCCCAGATTAATTTTTAAATTTGAATTATGGTATCGAATTTCAAATGCGTTTTTATATGAGTCTTTCTTTGTTTAGTTTTTATTATATTTTTACACCTGAAGATGGAGGTATCCTCCGAAACCTGTCGTGTTTTTTAATGTTTTTTTTTAATAATTAGTGGATTAAACAAAGTTATTTTTAATTTCCTAAGTAATAAAATGTACATAGTAATTGGATTAATATAACCTGTCGTATACAAAAAACGTGGAAAGGAAACGGTAGGTATACTACCACATAAAAAGGCCCAAGTGAAATCCCAAGAACAAGCAAAATATGTTAATAGACTAAAAATTCCCAGGATTGAAACTTGAACTTGCAAAAAATATTTAATTTTTTTCTACTTGATTTTTAGATTCTACCTGTTTCGTCCATCTTCTGAATCAACATCAAAGTATTTTAGGCTTACGTATGAAATGCTAAAGGTGGGGATGAAATTTAATGATTCTCGGTGATTCTAATAGTTTTTTTTTATTGATACTAAATAAAAACGTATGTTTTCTAGAAATTTAATCATAATTTATGGGAATTAAATGACATAACATTTGATAATGCCTTAGAAAGGATGAACATGTCATTCCCATAAAATATAATATAACTTCTAGAAAAAAGACGTTCTCATTCGTTATAATGATGAAGTTATTTATAGTTTCTATATAACATATCAATTATTGATAACCAATTACGGGTGTGAATAATATTTGTAATGACACTTTGAAACGTTAAAATTTAAAGAGATAAGTAGAATTCAATTATTTCAAGCGTATTTTGTCTTGGATTATAGTATACTATGTATTTGTTAAATATATTGTAAATAAAACAATGAAAATGTAATAAATTCTAAAATACAACATAACAATAACTCAATTTCATGTATTAAATATCTGAAACAGCATAGGGAAATTTCGTGTTTCTCAAAGACAAAATATGATGGTACTTCTATACATCAGAAAGCATATCAATATTTTATATTGCAGGTGATGTCCTTAATATTCAGCCCACATGTATAACATCATACATTTCAAATGTAATAGAATCAGTTGCACATGTTTGTGAATAAGACTTTGAATAATTTTGTATTCAAATTTCTGGTAAATTGAAACTTATTCAAATTTAAATATACTATTTTTTATAATTTCAGTTCTAATATAACTCTGAAATAATTACTTCTACTGGATATTTATTACTTTATTAACTTTACTTGATGAAGATGCTGTTGTATCAAAACCAGTTAGTGAACTGTTGTATCAAAACTGTTGTAGTGATGCTGTTGTATCAAAACCAGTTAAATGATGGTACTTTATTTTGAATCGCTGAATTGAACCCGGAATCTTCGATGTGGCAGTCAAAACACTCACCTTCGGCCAAGTAGATCGTCATTATTTCTGAGTTCCTCTTCGGAGAGACGGCATGGTGGTTAGTTCGTTTTTTGAACACTTGTTTATTTCAGCGTATTATATGTTGTCATGGACCGAGTGGCAAAATTGAAATGGCAATGGGCTTGACACTTGGCTATACAGGGTGGCAACAGATGGGCACCCAGGATACTCAGTTGGAGACCATGGGCAAATAGGCGAAGTGTCGGAAGGCCACATATGAGATGGACCGATGATATTGTCAAAAGGGTGGGAAAATCTTGGATACAAAGGGGGCAAGATAGAGACGAGTGGAGAAAATTGGAAGCGGCCTATATCCAGCAGTGGAGGAAAGGAGGCTAACAAAGAAGAAGAAGAATATTGTATTTAACTAACTAACTAACCATCACGTCGTCTCCCCGAAGGGGTAGGCAGAAAGAATGGACTGCCACACTTTTCTTTCCTGACATATTTCTCTCGCTTCCTCAACATTCATACATTGTGTCAAGTACGCGCGTCGATTTCTCTGACTCCTCACATGGCCGACATTCAATATTTGATTTATTTGATCGTGCCACGTTTTCCTCGGTCTTCCTCTATTTCTGATTCCATTTACATAATTGATTTACGAGATTGTATTTTGAACAGGTAAATGTGAAATTCATATAATATTCATAGTTGTTAGATATTAAAATATATTTTCACCCTCGTGAAAATATACATATTACAAAGATTGACGTCCGACACATCTTGATCCCGTCACTTCATTGCATTCCTTACATTCCGCAGTTTGGTTCTTCAATTATATCCAGCGCGATGCTAACATTCGAGCGGGATCCGTAAATTTGATATCTGTGTGCAGCCGGCGGAAGGGGGCGCAGATCGCGGGCTGAACTGGGGGCGAAACGTCGCAGCGGCTCATTCGAGTGGGATTTATTATTTATCGCGGCCGCATATTCATGGCGGGTGGCGCAGCGCGATGCGCCGCCGGCAACCTGTCGCGGCCGCGGATGTGCGCCCAGTATTGACAATACGAATGGGAAAAATACACATTTTGCACGTGAAATGTCACCCGCAGACACGATCCGCCCAGAAGGTCGTAAATATTTGGCGAAGCGTAATGCTTCAATCTCGCATTAATAACACAATATTCCGCCATTTCGTTTGGATATTTTATTCCTCCCGGCAATATTATTACAATTCATTTCAGTAATAAAATCTGACAATAAACAATCTTCTTTCCGTGTCCTGTCAGGTCTCCCCAACGTTGACTTTCACCCTTGAATAGGCTTCCCCGTCCTGGGCAGCTCGGAACAGCTCCCAACAGTCCTTCCACCCGCCTTCTCCCAACACATCGTCGACCCTCAATCTTACCCTCCAAGATCAGATGCAAGAGTGCGTACAATAAACAATAACAAGGGAAAATCTCATTAAGTGGTTAAACTCTAAGTAATCATTGACGACCTACGTGGCAGAGTGGCAAGAGCCATGACTGCCACACTTAACTTTTTGTCCCGCGGCGCCAAGGAGCTTCAAACTTCGCGGATCGCGCTTTTGGCATCGCGGGACCGACGTGACGGCGTGGAACAGGCTGCCCTAAAATATCCGCTATCAAGAACGGCGAAGGAGTGTTCAGAAGCTCTCTTAAAACTTTTCTTTTTAAAATAAGCTTTCCGGACGAAGAGCGCCCTTGAAGTGAATCTCTCACAAAAATGGCGCTATACAAATCATCATCATCATCACACAGATGGTCCCAGATTCGATTCCCGGCGACTGATTGTTACACTGTCTTTGGTCTGGTGTAGAATTCACGTGACAATAAAATGGCTATAGAATAACAACCTACTCGTATAACATGTCATGAGAATCAATAGCTAAATTGTTGTATACAGTAATTGGGTTCAAATAACCAATTAAATACAAATATTAAAAGCAACGGGAAACTACCACATTAAAGGTTCAAGTGGTATCTTAAGAACCAGAAAAATTGCTGCAAACCAATCTCTCTTTTTGACAAAACCAAACTTGCGAAACCTTTCATACAAAAAAACTTTCGATTAATATGTCTCAGATTGTTTGTTATATTCTTTTTTTTGTAAATAACGAATACAAGTGATCACATTAATGGGAAAAGTGGTGGTCAGTTGATTATTATAATTATTATTTTAATGAATTATTCTTTACATCATTATAGTGCGAGTCAAATCGATGTAAAGGGTGAAAATTAACAAAAAAATATGCATAGAACCATGTACATAGAAATACGACAGTTATCTCTTTGTTGCTCTTGTCGTTAGGGTATTCACGAACTCGCTATAAATGCAAAAGAGGTCAATTTCAGTTGCTACCTCGTTTAGAAGACGAATCTCCTTTAATACAGGAGAGCTCCGAAGCGCATCTGTGTGTCAATTTGGGGCATAAAATAAATTATTATCCCTTGCTCTGCTATAGCTGTGTGGATATAGATTCAGTTCTCTCAGTATTCCTAGATAGAAAAATAATAGAATGATACATGTAGATATATGTAGTATAGATGAATGACCCGAATGATAGAACTTATTACCCAAAATTAAATTATTTTTTTAACTAATTAACTAACTAACCATCACGCCGTCTCCCCGAAAGAGTAGACAGAAAGAATGGACTGCCACACTTTTCTTTTCTAACATATTTCTCTTGCTTCTTCAACATTCATACATTGTGTCATGCACGTTTTCCTCTGTCTTCCTCTATTCTGGTTTCATTTACATCGTTAACATATACTTTTTTACCATTCTTTCTTCATTCATTCTTTCCATATGTCCAAACCATATCAATGATCCTTTCATTATTTTGTTCAAAACACCATCATTTGCACCGCATTCACTTCTAATATTTTCATTCGACACTCTATCATACACAGAGTATCGACACATTCGTCTAAGAGATCTCATTGCTACTGCATTTATTCTACTTTCATCCTTCTTTGGCCAGTTCCATGCTTCGCTTCCATACATAAGGGTCGGTAGAAGAACACCATTGTGCACTTCTACTTTCAAATTTGTATAATTGATAATAAACTTGACAACAATTTTTCACAAAATAAATTCCACTAATCATGTCGATAGGTGTTCAAGCGTGAATATTAATGATCCTTATTGCTTTTGTTAAAATGTTTATGTATCAAACATAATGAACATCGTTGAAATCAAGTTAAATTGATTGGACGTAATAACTTAAGCAAAAATACTAAATAATATGCTATATCTCAAGTATGCTATATCTTTAATACTATAATATTATGCTATATCTCAAGATTCATATAAGATGAGCACGGGTAAAGTGCAATTCTGGCAAAACGTTTAATTATAACTGAACGGATACAACCCCATCCCGTATATTCCGAACATTATTTCACCTGAGTGTATTGCGGAAATAAAGTCATTGCTCACTGCTGCTGCGCTACCGGCGGCCTGGCCTGCTGCATACATCACATGACAGTCCGGCCCTGGAGGACGAGGGAGACGGGAATAGAATGTGAGCGGGAACCCGGGGGAGCGAATTCGGTACAATGCCGCCTCCTCTGCATCAGGATTGTTCCGGGTCTACTTTGGTTTATCTGTCAGAAGGTTAACTTGATAAGTGATAAGTTTCTATGACGGCTCGAATTCCAAACTAAATTAATTATCTATGAGGATGAATTCGTATATAAATTATTATTAATACATTGTATTATACATGAATACTTAGAGTATAAGATAAAACCCGAATTAAATTTATGAAAATTTTGTTTGCCAATGAATTCATATTATATAAATGAACTCATCTCATTTCTGGATTGTTGAAAAAAACAAATTAATTAAAAATTATTTTATCTTCCTCATCATATAGTTAGGAAATGTTTTTTTTTTTAATATTTGATTGAATGTCTTTTGTTTTAATATTTATGAAAATAACAGTTTTCTAGAAGTTTTGTGAGTGCCATGTTTCGCCTTTCTAGGGCATTATCAACTCGTATGTTTGGCAAGCATCAGTAATGTAACCTTAAAATGTAATTCATTTTCGATAAAACGGATGTTTTTATCGATGTTAAATATTTCATAATAAGTTGAACATCGTATTATCACATCGCAAAAGTATTTTGTTTATTTTTTCGGGTATCGTCCTAGCATAGTAATGTAAATTGCTTATTTATAATATAATAATATTTATTTGTGTATTACATTTGTTATAAAAATATGCGATAGTACTCGTATCATAATTTTATAGGGTTAGATGAGACATGCGTAATTCAAATTCGCAATGTAATAAAGTATTTTTATCAAGCGTGTTTTAAGCTCATGCGTTTCCCTTGATGTGTAAAAACTTTTTTAATAATAACGCGCTTTAAAAATTTCATTCAAAATATAACAGTTTAACTTTTTATATCAACGTTAAAGCCTCACCTATTACATTTTCGCAAAATTCACCGGCGGAGTGAAAGACGCTTAAATTAAAAGTAATCTTCATTAAGTCTGGGGTTTTATCATCTCCTGAATTAATGATGTCCATCTTTATCTACGCAGATCCCCTCCACGGCGGTGTTTGACACAATAATCTACGTAAATTAATATTCACCTCGCCTATGCATATGGATGAGGTTATCCCGCAGGTGTCGGTGTTCGCCCTATACTCGGTGGTGAAGGCAGATGGGCATTTGGCACAACCAAATCATTAAATGTCACTCTTATCATATCAAAATATAATATAATGCAACTTTTAAACGGTGACGAATTTTTTATTAATTGAAAAGGCCATATGCTTGATACCTTGCAATACGAACAGTTCCTTTCCTAAAACAATGGATTTAATATATATCACCCTTATCCCAAATATCCAATTTTTAAAATTTAATTTAAACTAGCACATGTTATATATGTACTCAAATTATTGTATTTTGTTTAAAATGTGTTTGATAAGTTTATATCATTCTCTCGATGACGAAGGTGTAAAACCTTCGAAACATGCCGAGTAAAAAAAACTCCAAACTTGAAAAAACGGTGCTTTAATTCGTAAAAAAAACAATATATCTAATACATTGATCTTGGCCTCGACACAAGATTTGTAAAGTGTTATATATGGTCATCACTGCTATATGATATTGAGATCTGGACTCCGAAAGTGATTCGGCATTTGGCAGAAACGAAATAATTAAATTCCACTGTTATTTATCAAAATATACAGTACAACGTTAAACGATATTTATGGTATTTATTTATATGTCCTATACGTATAAACTTTGATCTTGGCCTCAGCACAAGATTTGGGAAGTGTTTGTCTTGTCAGAACAACTATATGATATGAAGATCTGGACGCTGAAAATGATTACAATGAGAAGACCAGAAGATTTTGAAATGTAGACATATAGTAGAGTGCCTATGATACCATGGACGGGTAAGAGTTACAAATGAACGAGATACTGTATTTGTATATATGAGTCTAGATAAGTGTACCCAGGATAGAGAAATATTACTTCTGAAGATTTTGATAAAACTATTACTTAATTGTGTGATAACTTATATACCATATAGTATGCGTATTTCAGGTCTGAAATCGTTTATGTGCAATAAATATATTACATTAAAGGTGATGAATGCTATAGAAGTGTATATTTTACATTATTTAGAAGCCAAACGAACTCAAATAAATTGGTTTTTACTTTCCTGAAATATATTTTCAGATAAATGTCCGTACAAATATTAAACGTCACTTGGATTTGAAATGTGAATTATTTCTTCCCCCCAGCGCCGAGCGCTGGAGGGCTGTCGTTAAATAATCAGGAAATTGTATTTAGTAGATTTTTCGCTTAATAGGAAATGTAAATCAAAACATGTATTAAAAATGGTGACAACGAAAGCGGCGGCTCGTTCGATTCGATGAGTTTCTGTTGCCAGAAAATACCTGCTTCGTTTTTCCATTTGTGAAATTTAATGACAGCGTCCAGCGCTTCAAATATTTTAATTTAAATTTATTTATGTGACAGATGAAAGAAATTTCCGTGATTCACCATTTCTATTCATGTTTAAAATAGCTACATATTATAAAATATAAATCAGTTATTGATTTTTATAGCACTTAACTTTTTGGCAACATATATATAATATTATATTTTAATAAACCTATTTAATCTTTATGAACACATTAAAATTAATTAGTTAATCAGGTAATTAGTCTGCTGAACTGGTCTCCTCAGAAATCGACGCCTTTTATATTAGTGAAAGTATGTTCAGAAGACAAATTCTCTTGACTTTAGAGTATCTTGTCTTTCTAATGTCGAACCATATCTCATGCGTTCCTGGTATTATATTGTATCTTAAATATAGAATGTGTTCATATCATTAAAAACACAATAGTTTCATGTTGATTAAGAAACATATATCATTTGTTTAATAAATAATTATAAATATATCACATATCGTTAATAAACGATTCACTTTCAAATATATGAAATCGTTTTTTTAGGCATTATTTATTATTTGTTCCTACTGATTTAATGGTAGACTAATTATTATAATATTTTAAGTGTTATTGCCTTGTCTTCTGATTATCATCTCTTTGCGTATATATCCAAACGTAAATGAAAGAGAAAAAAACTTAACTTATTTAATTTACGGTTTATTAACATTTCTATGATTTTTTTCATCATGCTATTGTCCAGTTTTAGTATCAATAACACTTGATTGGCTACATTTTTCTACTGCGCTAATATCACGAGTTGTAGCAAAGCTGTTGAGATCGCAAACATGTTTTTCTGATTAAATGAAATTTTTCGTTAGAAAATAGTCGAATTCTGCAGACATACAACTTTTGTATACCTATTCGGTTCTTAATTAAAATTCATTTCTCACACCCTCACAAATTTGTATGCTTTAGATTGAACTATTTAATTAGTGGTGTAACATTTTTAGAAATAAAATACACCTAAATATTTCATTTATTGTTTCTTGAACATACATTCTTCTTCTTCTTCTTCTTCTGATTGTAGATCTTGCGATCTGTTTATGCAGGATATCAACTTTCTTCCTGTCTTCTTGTGGTTAAATTTTATTCTATTCCTAGAGCATTATGGTAAAATAAAATTTCTAGAAAGCAGACTTTTTCATGCGTATTAATTGCTTAAATATTTGTCATCTTTTTATTTTGATGATGCTCCGTTTGATATGAAACCAGTCGATAGTTTCAAGAAACAAAATTATCTGATGTTGAAACATAATATTTTAGCGTTTTATTTATCTTCGAATATTTTTTCCATTTTGCTAATGTCTGTAATTAAAATTTTACAAGACGATTGCAATATTTGAAAACTATGAGATTAAAGGAGCTCACACATTTCTCGGGTAGGCGTTCGCTACCGAAACGGACGCCGTATCACGCTGCAGCTTTAGTAGACGGAGGCAGGCCATGATTTATTATGCTGCGCTCATAATTGATGGCGCCATTACCATTTATGATAATGACGTCATTATATTCTGTGACGACAGAGCGACTCCCGGTGGAGACGATGCATAATCATTTCAACCCATTACAGGGATTCAAACACCAACGCACTTCTATGTTAAAGTATATTGCAGCATTGAACTCTTTTAAATCGTTATAATACGTATAATTGCTGTACTTTTTATCTCAATCCAAAATTCTGATTAATGAAATATTATACTAGGTTAAAACTTTTTTTCGCTTGAAACTTTCGAACATTGAAAATTTTTAAACAAATTAACTGATTATTTTAATAGTGTAGATTAAAATATTTATGTAAATAATCTCAGTTATAAATAATATACAAATAATATTTCTTATCTTTTAATAGTTGGATCAAGTTATTAGTTACGATAATAATATATGTAATTATTTAAGGGTAGAAATACTTTTGGCAACGTTATAATCAATTATAGAGTAAGTTGACAAAATAAGGAAAGAACAACTTGGGTTTCACGTAGGCTCTGCGCTTCTTCTTCTTCGTCGTGCCAATGGCAAGCTAGTTTTATAAGGATGGTCTTAAAAATTCATATCTCTCCTCTTATCTTGTCAGTGTGGCGGAAGGTTTGGCCGAGGTTACAGTAACACCACACTTGGTCCCTTTTCCCCGGAGGCACTTTCCATGCCCTTGTACTTGCTCAGTTATTAACATGACGCTGATCACAAAACACATATCTTATCATATTTTTCATATCACTGTAAAACAAACTTTTTGTATTGCAGAGGTAGCGTTACAAAATGCCTATATCTCCTCCTTCTCTTGCCTTTATGGTGGAAGGTTTTGCCAATTTCGTGGCGTTTCGGGATTTCAAGGATGCCGGGTATAAAATAACACCACACATGGAGGCAACTTCATGGTGTCTTATGATAATAATAAAATCTCTGAATGTTATGTTATTTCTAGAATGCAAGCTATTTGCGATACATACATTTAGTAATCCGTGTATGCTTTACCAACAGCGAAAGCGGATAATACATTGCTTTCACCTTTCCTATACTCGCGGTTCAGTCCGACACGCTTTGTTCCTTCTGGGAAAAAATACGGTGTTTTCTCTTTTCACGGAGTATAAAGCTCCGCTCGTAACGCGCCGGCGCACGCACGCCGCGCTGTATTTAAAACGTGTTCTGACCGATAATTCCGCCGGCTAGTGCGCTGGGAAGTGATTTTTCCGAATGCTTTTTGGTTTCCCACTCAAAGGAACACTCGTTTTAGTCGTTTTCTTTTAAATCCCGGACGCCGTTTGCCTTAACTATTTCCTCATTTAAAAGGCGATTAAATAAATTTACGTTACTGCTATAGGTGTAGAAACTACATATCGATGGAATAAACACTTCTACACGGTGCCAAATGCGATATTAACTTCTAGTTCGTAGTATCGCAATGAAATTATATTCAAATACTCAATTTATTTATTATGATTAATAGCATATGATATTATTTGTTGCTTATTGGTTTCAATTTTTTTTCCATTGCATAGTTGTGATCATTGCTATTTTGTTAGGTATTAAGTTAAATTAAAAAATAATGAAATTGTATCGAATTATTATTTTATGTGATATACAGGTATAATAAATAATTGCATTATTCGAATCTTAATTTAAGAATTTTGCATATATTTTTTTACGAATCTTGGTTTCAAAAACATATTTTGATATTTTATAATGTCTAAGCAAAGTGAAACACATTAAACGATGCTGACTGATTTCGATATTTTACACATTTTTTTTAATATTGTAGGGGATGGGGGGAAAGTATGATATAAAAGTTGACACGGAGATTTTTATATATTATCCCGAAAATACTTTGGCAAACATAATTACAGTGTATTATTGTTATTCGCACTCCATAAGATAACCAATGTCATTAATTTATACAATTTTCTTTCGTATTTGAAAATCCAATCAACAAAATTAACACAGTTTTTCAACACTTCCGCTACCAATCCCGTTCATTATTCCACGCTTTTCAATAATGCTAGTACATTCAGACCAGAAATGCGAAACTTAAGTGGCAATATTTCACTTCAACAACCACACCGGGAACAGCGCGCATCTCCCGTGTATGTGGGATGACCATTACTCAAGCGAGCAGACTATATTGCAGCCGGACCGCTATATTGCAACTCGATAACTTCATTCTAAGCTCATTGCAATGTTTCTTATAATGCAATATGTTCCGAAGAGCCGATACGGGCGAGAAAAATTATTGCCTCTGACAAAATGGTATTAAAACTTTCTTATATTTAGTTTCACCCTCGTTGTGCAGCTGGCTTCATTTGCAGTAAAATAAAAATGGTTTCAAACTGCACCTGACTGCATTTGCTACTCAAGAGGATTGTCCCAGTTCATTATTAAAATGACCTTAGTAATACCCATAATTTAGTAGTAAGGGACTTAAGTAAAATATGTATAAGATACATTCATGTGTTAGCTGCAAATGTAGTCTGTTATTGTTCAAAACGAAACAATTTGGACTGCAAATAAAGTCAATCGTCCAATAAGATTTTACAAACAAATATTTTCAACCCCTTAAATATTTTTATGTGAATTGGATTAACATCAGTTTTAAGTTATATTATACAATATATATTTTTTTACTTATTTAAAATAACTTTCTATGTTTGTCTCTCATTGATTAAAAGAGCTATTTATGTCATAAATAATGGTGTATCAATAATGAAAGATTTCTCACGATACTTCTATTCATAAGAAGGGTAAGACTCACTGTGGTTAGAATTGTGGGTCGTCTTTAATAATGTATAACCATAATAATAAGGTTATTTTTTCATTATAATATTATTAATTAGAAAATTTGTATTTACACCACTTTATTATTTTCCACAACTAACCGGTTTCGCTACCGCCGGAGCTTCGTCAGGGTTACAAAAGACACTAACAACTCTGACAAAACTCCGGTGGTAGCTAAACCGAAGTGGTATAAATACAAATTTACAAGTGTATTTGTATTATATATAATAATGCCACACCAAAAATTAAGTGCTTCATACAATTTTATAACATTTTTTTGGTTAATATTAAATATAATATATAATGTTGTTAACAAAGTGATCGTAAGTTCTGAAGATTCGTATCGAACATGTTTAAAAACTGTGGGTGTCCTATAGTATAAACACGACATCCCGGAGAATGTTCAGAAAGTAACACTCTCTATTTAAGCCTATAATAAAAGTAAAGAGCCTTGTTATATCCCTTAATGTGCCCTTAAATATTGTTTTAATTGTAACTTACAGCGGCAGTGAGCAGAGCGCTAACTTTAGTAAGGCCTTACTTAAGTCAATCATCCGCTCCATCGTGGAGTTATGTTGACTTCAAATGGACAATTTTAGAGACGTTTTCAAATCTACTTCATATAGAGCCATGTACCGGGAAGATGAACCCTTTCAAGAACACAAATATTATTATAATGAACGAACCGTAAATCCTTCATATTAGTTTGAACCCTCCGTAATTCGTATATTTACAATATTTGACCTTACAAATAATGACAAGTGTAGTCTTCATTTGTTTTAGATAAACTTAGTGTAAATTTACTTAACAATAGTTTTACAGTCAATTTAATATACTTTAGTGCTTTCTGTAATCCACACATGTTTATACAAATTTCATGTTTTCGGTTTTAACGTTATATTATTGTACATTATTCATACCTCTTATATTACATTTATATTCTTCAAGTATAATAGATAATGTCACCATGTCAATCTTTTTTTTTCACACATTTCACAATTAACCAAATTGTTCTCCTTTTGTCTTCTATACTACTATCATACAAAAATAATAATAAAAAAAATCGAAATAATCCAGAAACGTTCCCAGGCATGAGCATTGTATGCATTTCGAATTACTTTCGGAGAGAACCGAATTATTCCTCTCTCGCTCTCTTTGTATTCAAAATATTCTCGTACATATTGATGACATCTGGATTTTTGCCTATGAATGTTATAATGCTTGTATTGGACCTATTTAAAAATAAATAATACTACAGTATGTACAATGTTACAACATTGAAAAAAAAAATTCTCCATCGTTTGTTATTTATTGTGAGTAATTAACTAACTAACCATCACACCGTTTCACGGAGAAGTAGGCAGATAGGATAGACCGCCACACTGCTTACATCCCCCTCTATTTTTTCGACATCAAATGTGGCCGCCTTTTAGTATTTAATTCATTTCTTACCATGCTTTCCTTGGTCTTCCACGGCTTCTCTTTTCACTCTCACGGCTTGTATACAACATGTTAACCATTTTTCTCTCGTTCAATCATTCCATATGTCCAAACCATCTAAGGGAACCTTATTTCGTCGTTCGGTATTCAATCATATATCGTTATCACATCATTATTCTCATTTCTATCGCATCGTGTGAGTATTTTGAAGAAAAACAAAATAAATACAACTGAATAGGCCGAAACACTTTGATACTTCAACATTATAAACTCTTAAAATGTATAACACTGTTATAATACGAGTTTATTATTCACTTTTTGAGAATGTCGCGACAACTGTTTCGCATACGAAAGTTTAATAAATATTGTGGTATTATAACAGTGTTATAATTAAATTGTGCATTGTTTTGGCCGAAACACTATGATACCTAAACATTTTAAACTGTAAATGAATAAACTTTGTTTTTTGATATATTATTGTAACACATGATGATGTCAACATTGGTTGATGAAACAGCTGTCGCGTAAAAAAAACAATTGTGATACGAAAAACACAGTTTATTTATTAACAGTTTAAAGTGTTATAATTTTTAACAGTTTTTAAAATAAAATTGATAATATTATTGTGTTTATCTAAAATTGATAATGAAATTGTTAACTATTATTTTATATTTGTGATAGCATGTAATTGGCCTTATTTTAGTTATTCTAAATGTTTTTTTTATATATATGTTATTGATATCGCTGTATGTTACCCTTAATAAATAAAACAAAAAAACTAAACAATATAACATTCGCGCGATACAAACCGGTAATACCTCAATAAATAAGTGAGTATATCTTACTGCTATATGTATATTTGTGTTATAATTTTGCCGGGACGTAAATGTTTGTCGTCGTGCGGCTGTGCCTTCCATAATGTATCGTGTTGTTCCAAATATACTACATCCGCTACCGCCATTGCCGTGCCTCATGGTTTGTTAGTGGCGAATTATGTACAAATGTTAAGTAGACAAGACCTAAACTAAAACTGAACTAAACTAGAGATTTGAAATAATCTCATTGGCGTATCAAAGTATTCGGATACAGCTTTAACTCGTAGGGTAATGCCTCCTCGGCTGTGATCGTTTAGGCATCTACTGCCAATTACATTCATTAAAACCTTTATTTTATGTTGTTCAATAATGTTATTTTTAGATAATCCATTATTTTGACCGAAACACTATCATACCTCAACTTTGTTAATGGTTAAAAATTATGAATACTGTTATTATACGTATCACAATTTATTTTTAAGAGATTGTCGCGACAGCTGTTTCGCCAACATGTGTTGGCATCATCAAATGTTACAGACAACAGATGTTGTTGTTGAATTGTTTGTAGCACACGATGTTGACAAGATAGGTTGGCGAAACAACTGCTGCGACTACAAATAATCAAATCAAATCAAATCAGTTTATTAACTCAAAAGACATTACAAACAGGAAAATGTTTAAGGCATCTATTGAGTACAGGTGATAGTATCATAATAGTGTTTCTTATTTAAACATTTAATAATGTTATTTTTATAATTAAGAAGCATATTCCGATATGCAAATTTAACAAGTAGGTATTTTCAATTTGTTAAAACATTTACATAAATAAATTATCTAAGCCATCGTAGAGGATAACAAACACCTCGGAACTTGGAGGAGAATTTAATTTGTGTAAAATCTAGATTAAATCAGTTAAAATATTTATCTACAAAATATTCTACACTTATTATAACAGAATGCTAATTTGCGTTTTCTAGATCAAGCTAAAAGATTACGAACCTCGTTAGCTGTATCAATTATGGCAATTAAAGCACAACGAAGTGTTAATGTATTCTGTCAAAGTACATTCTAATCTCCGCCGTATAGATACATGAATCTTTAAAGGCTTACTCGAATTTTTAGCATCTCCGGAGGCGCGGCCAATTAAGGCCCCGCCGCTTAGCCGAAATCGGCTCGGCCAGGCCGGGTGGGAGGAATCACGGTAAAATTAATACTTAACCAAATTAACTGACAGAAAACACCGTGTCTCCGTCTTGCTTCCTCCTCGTATTATTTCTTTCCATTTCAATTTCAGTCCTGATTTCCGCCCCAGACACCCCCTCGCATCCTGCGGCGCCCCCGCCCTTCCGCCCTTCCGCCTTTCCTATAATAAGGCCGTATCAAAAGACAGAACAGACTGCGCACGTTTCAGAAACTTGCTATTTGCTCTTGGCACATCTTTAAAGCGAGAGATATCACATTTGACATTTTTATTGCCGTTTTTCGAACCCCACTGGATATTTCTCGCGATATTCGATACTAAGTAGTCGAATGCCGGCAGTGACATAACAACGTCTTTATCTTCATTCCAAAATATACTCTTCGATCGTTGAAATCATTTTTTGAAGACACAATTTTCACAACACTTTTTTGCACCAAATAAACAATCTAATAAAATTAACTTCAAGTCCAATAATGGATTTGTTCCCCCTGTTCCATAATTATAAATACAAATTAAACCTACCTATAGACTTGATTCTCCCCCTTCCCGTTTAGTATTGTATGTATGTAATGATTTTGTCTCATTTTATCGTTAAAATTTTACATTGAAGAAGGGCGTCTATGTCCCAAAATATGCTTATGAAAAATGCAAAAAATGTTGTGAAACATAATATGAATCTTCAAATACAAGTAAAAGCGAATTTTTAAGAAATAAAACAGTTCTTTTCGATTATTTCAAATATTTGAAATAAATCTAATAAATTGATCGTTTTTTAATTCGTAAGAGTTTAATCGCTATCTCTAACCCGCTACCGGCTTCCAGGAGAGGTTATGAGCTAGCGAGGAGAGGAAGCACCGTCTGGCATGTAAATACCTTTCCGAATGCGGCGGGGCAGATAGTCCGCCGGGTCATGTGTAAATCCTGGCCGCCCGTGGAATGGCACGTACCGTTAATGGGATTACAGGCCATCACACCGCCGGCGACTAACTGCTCCACCCTCCGCCTCCCGATATCCTGAACTCCCGATCCTGACCGCCGACATATTACCGCTTCAATAATCTGCTCCGATAATTCATCTCTTATTTTATTCATTAAAAAACGTGATCGAATAAAATAAATGTACGTGTCAAAACTTTTATGTTCACTTGTTTTAATTTCGCATTTTCACTTTTAAAACTCGTTGAATCACCACACTAGATTAATAAATAACAATCGGTATTTTAAAAACGACATTCGTTAATCAAATTCTTATTAGAATTATATTTTATAAGTTTTTGTGTCCGCACATTCATTTAATATTCTATACTCCGCCTGTGACGAGGAAATTGTTTTTTAAGACGCTGCTGATTCCAAGCCTGGATAAAGGGAGGAGGATCCACCACGGGACTAATTACCCTACTTGGAAAAACACATTATTACAAACACCAACACAATCGCTTAAAAAATCTCAATCCAATCATCTCCAATGAACAATGACCTAGGTAAAAACATAAGAACAAACGACGCCAGAGACAGGATTCAGTGAAGGACTATTGTGGAGAAGACCGAATTCCACACCGGGATATAGGGCCGAGAAGAAGAAGATGGAGTTATCAAATAATATCTCTAAAATATTCAGTATCTATTACTTTCGGGTTAAGATTTTTTTGCTAGTAACAGAAACTCGACGTTAATTTATGATTTCCACTCTAGCAGGTAGGGCACAATTTGCGAAGGAACTATTTTAGGAAAATGTCACGTAAAAGCTCTTGACCCAAATATGGAGGGTAACTTGTTTAATGAGATTGTTGAAATTTTGCAATACATAGTCGTCATGAAAATTCTTTCATCGTTAATCTCGACAAATTACTTCGGCACTCCCGCGGGGAATCTTTTATTTTCTCTACAGTAAAACAGACTTGAGCAGCCTCGAATAAAGCGATCGGTGCGATGACAATATAGCAAACAATATTAGCGGATTTGCGATAATTTTGACTCTTCGATTTATTAAGCGTATAAATTTCACTTAAATCTATAAAGTTTTGGATCGTTCTTTTCCCTTTTTACGGCATCTGGCATTAAATAGTTACTTTTATGGCACATTCCGTGACGGCTATAATACGCATATTGCTATTCACGGAGTCCTTTATGTCAGCCGCTGGCTGTTCTCGGCCAAATTAAAGTCGCCACGCGAAGCCGAATAAAATGAAATATTCCGGCGGCCGCCCAGTGTCCGAGTGGAGTGTACGGCGTCACAGCGCACGGGGCCCTCGCTGGGCGCCTGCACACGCGCCCCACTCCAATATCCATTTTATGTAGAATATGAAAAATACAATATTGGCCAAAACCGCGCCATAAAATATTTTGCTACCGCCGTCAAGGATACAATCTTAATAAAATAAATATTTATAGGTGTCCCATCAAACGTTTGGTCCGGATTGATGGCTCGTAGGGACGGAATCAAGAACACGTTTCCTTAATTCCGGACGTTTTATCAGCCTCGGGCGTGTCGCGTATCGCCGGGGTGGACGCCGGATTAAATGCTTCGGAAAATCTCATTTCTATCTCCCTTTTTCATCGTTCTCTCCTGCCAACCTCAACATACATTTTAATCGATTTGACTTACCTGACTTTTTCAATTATTCAGCCGTGGAAGAAACGGCATAGTTCATACAGAATAGTTTTTCGGAAGGCGTTCTTTGAGTGAGCAAGAACCGTCAGCTCGGATACGAGTATTGTTTTACTTATCACGCCGAACAATGCGAGTATTTTGTTTTAATCGATTCGACGAACCTGACTGTTTCAATTATTTAGCCAATCAGCGTGTAGAATAAACAACAAATTCATTCAGAATAGTGACAAGACAACGATTTCATGTCCATGGAGTAGGCAGGACCACAGCTCAGATATTGTTTTACTTATCACGTCGAACAATGCGAGTATTTTATTTCCTTATTATGAACTAGCCGGACAGTGGGGGTGCCTCCCACCTTTATTATTACGGCAGATCGGTCGCACCCTGTCGGGCGGCGGGGAAGGGGCAGCCGGCGCACCGTATGTAACAAAAGACTCGATCTCCCCCTCACTTTATGTCCAACGCCATCTTACGTCATCCATTCTAGTAGCAGTGCAGTCAGAGATGCCAACATCCTTATCAGAATTCAATTTTATTATTGCCTTATCTAAAAGCTTCAAAAATCTAAAGTTTACTTAAAATCAAAAACAAGTTTAATCATCTTGCAAATAAGATAAACTGAAAATGTTCTGCTTTAATGAAATTCATAAATGTGATGTAACTTCTCAAATACGTAAATAAATTGAAATTTGTTTCTTCTTCTTCTTTCCGTGTCCTGTCAGGTGTCCCCAACGTTGACTATCACACTTGAGTAGGCCTCCCTGTCCTGGGCAGCTCGGAAAAGCTCCCCCACGGTCCTCAGCCACGTCCACTATCGGATGTTCCTTAGCCAGGAAACCCGCCTTCTCCCAACACCTCGTCAACCCTCAATCTTACCCTCCAAGATCAGATGTAACAGTGCGTACTTTTCGCCTTTCAGAACATGGCCCTAGGTAGGACACCTTACGGACTTTGATGTTGCTCAGCAACTCTCTGTCAACTCTGACTCTATGGAGAAATTTGTTTGAATGTTTTTATTTTGTATACTTTCATTTTTTTTTAAATGACAGAATCACTGTTGCGTTAGTGCAATATCTCAAGAAAATTACATTATCGAAATATATGCAAGTTTTTTTTTTCAAGAATGTAAAAAAGGCAAACTATAGATTGTGAAGAATGTTGTGCACACCTGCCGCGGGCATCGTATGGGACAACGTGAGGAGGAGTCTCCAGGAGGTTCACTCAAACGTGCTCGGAGAGATTTCCAACCAAATAAGAACTTTCCACTGAGTTTTCTATTGCCGCCGTTCGATGTATATTCTCTACTTGTTACCGTTTGAAACGAGAATCCCCTTTTAAACTTTTGTCATTTTATCAATTTCTGCAAAATGTTTGCTTTTAAATTCCTCCCACGTTTCAAACTATCCATAAAATTCTAATACATTCTAATATGGTTAACAAATAAATTGTATGAAATCCTTTTACGTTATAAAATGGTTAAGAATTTTTATTTATTAAATTTATCCCACTGTACACTAGTTCATTATAAAATAAATATATTTGATCTTTTCTAGTCTTTATGTTGATCATATATTCATGTATTGTGAAATTTTTTGGTCCATCGATCATATGTGTGTGTCTCTAATAAGTAATCTGTATTCTGTCACTCTTACTCATTGTTTGTTATTTTTATCTTTCCAGGATTCGGCTTCGTCACATTTCAAAGCGAAGACATCGTAGATAAAGTCTGTGAAATTCATTTCCACGAAATAAACAATAAAATGGTAAGCCTCTTCACATTGTTCTATGCTCTTTGTATTTACATTAAATTGCTTACACTTAAGGGAGTTACGCTAACCGCGCTCCCGGTGGGACATTTCTCAAAGAAATATACAGCGTTTCTCCTAAAAAAATGTTTTTTTCCATTCCACTTACGATATACATTCCACATATTTCGCAAGATACGAAACGTTTGATAAAATATACAGGACGGATGTATGAATATATCAAGTTTTGTTTTAATATCTTCAGGTCTCGGGATGTCTATGTACCTAATACGATTCCAGTGAAATCTTTTGTTTTTCTTTAGCTTTTATTCAAATATTCTTCTACCCACCGTAGCATGTTTTGTTACAAACTGCCAAGTTGCAAACCTACATTTTGGAATAACGCGGCTACACACTTCCCATTTTTAAACACTTGTAACTCAGGTGTTGATTAGTACCAACCTGCCTGAATAAGTCATTAAAATCAAAATCCCAATTATATCGACGTGTGATAGGAACGTGTCTGTGATTGTTTTTATGAGATTAGTGTCAGCATTATCATTTTGTACAGCAGCTGATGGAATATTATTATAGCTAGAGCTAGTAGCGTTGGAGTTTGTATGAAGCTTTGTTAAAATTTTCACATTTATTCCGTAAATCTTATGATGCTGTTTTTAAACGTTCATACGATAAAATTAAGAGAACTCACACAATGGAAGCTTTCCTTAAGCACACCAGGCTCTTTGAAAATCCAGAGATAATTTACAAGAAAATTTCAGCCGTAATTTTAAAAAATCAGAATAAACGTTCCGAAAACATGTAATTTACCGCATTTTGTCACAATAACACCCCCAGGGACTTAGTTGTAACCGTGAACCAGCAACCCTCCCCTAACTGGTATATTGATATGTCTCCCGCCCTGCGGCCCCGCACCCGCCGCGCCACCCCGCGCCGCGTCACCCTCCGCAGTTAATCGGTACATCCATCTACGTCACGTATCTTCTTCTCATTTTTTATATTCGCCTTTCTTCTACATTTTCGTAATTTTTTTCAACTCAATCTTTCTTAACTACATTTCTTTTAAATTTGCCCCCAAAATACGAAGAGGTACGTGCAACGTACCCGTATCTGTTACGCGGTATTCGCCTTCTTCCGTACTAGGAAACATTTATTTTATTAACGAATATTTAAATATTTCCAAAAACACTGTACATTCATCTTTCACTTTAATATGTGAACAAATGTGGTTAACTATACAAAACATAACATTTAAACATATAATTGAAAACAAACACCTTCGCAAATAAATGAATGTTGTATATCTTATATTGGGAACATCAAGGTGAAGGAAATTTTTTCATTTCACTAGTATATAATACACTTATGTGTATAATATTTATTGTGCAATTATGTAAATTTCACATTAAGTATTAAATAATGAAGAAAGCGTGCGTTTTCCAGTAATTTCAATTGTAATTTTACCAAAAATAAAACATGTCGTTCCCTTAAAACCTTATGGAACATACGTTTTCTTCAATATTAAATAATACCGAATTTCAATATACTATGTATATGTTATACGATTATGTGAAAAATATCAGTTACTTAGAATAAGCCACCAAGGCTTTTAAGATAACAACAATCTCTTCGTTTGCGGAGTCACTTTACAAACGAAATTTAATAAGACATTATGAGTTATCTTTTAATTCACCTGTGATAGGAACACCATAGTAATTTGAGCGACGAACTCTTGCCGTCACAAAGACGCCCTTAAACGTATTAAATTACCTACGCAGTACAGAAAATTTTCCATCTCCGCTTAGCTCTGTCCGTTAAAGCAAGGACGGCAAGATTTAATATTTCTTAAACTTCCCTCAATCGTGTCGTTAAAATAATTCTCTAATTCGAGACAAGGAGATGACGGATATTAATACCTTCCCGTCACAGATTCCGGGAGGGGCCGTGTCGCGTTCCTTTATAGGGCAGGGTTGCCGATAAAATATTTACATATTTTTTCCGCCAGCGTTTAAGCCGCCCATTTCGCATTCTAGTAAGATGCAACGTTAACAGACAAAATCTGGGGTAAATATTTTTTCGGGGTAAATGAATTTGGGGTAAATGTTTTGTAAGAAAACACTAGAATAAACTGGGGACTGCATATTTATTAAATTTATGACAATTCGCTTTTGTAACGAATTATTTATGTGCTTTAAGAATTATAATTATTAATACTTTTTTTTGTCTTAGAATGAAATTATACGAATGAAATTAATTTTACTTAGAATGAAGCATATCCCATTTTATTCAATACGCACACAAACGTCATATATCTTATGTGAGTGTGATAGTGACACATTTTGTCGTGAAATTTGTCCACAATATTTTATAGCGTCCAGGAATCGTAAATTTTTTAATGCATTTTTATAATTAGTATTCTAACGCAATTGTTCAAGAAACAATTATATCTATGAAGCAAAACATTGTTTATTTAGAAAATATTGTCGATGGTTAAATTACTAATATGAGTGGTCATTGTTAAATCCGACATTTGTAACTCATACAAAAATAAATAAAAAGCATATTATTTTTTCATAACTGAACCTAAAATAATTTTGAAGTCTTCTTTTGAACATATAAACAGAACGGCTTCTTGAGTTGTAAAGGACCCACCTTTCAGAGATACTGGACAAGTTTAAAGAAAACTTATTGAAGAAATGTTCTTTTCACATTTTTCGTATGCGTCAAAACAACAATTCATTCTTAGCTTACTTCTTTTTTGGTACAACGCCTCGACAAAGTTTCATGTATTCATTACTTTTAATCCTTTCTGAAATAGAGAAACCACTTTTTGGTTATTGATAAATGCGCATTAATTAGTTAATATTGTTTATTTTCTTCTATGTTCGCCATCACCGAACAATTCAACATTATACTTATTTGGAAAAAAATAATACAGAACATCATGAATTTAACTACTTAATTTAAATACAGTATATGATTTCTTGATATACTCCTAGTTTTTTCAATAATTCATAAAAAAAAATTAAATTTTGAAATCATTAGAATTTGCTTATATTTAAAATACCTGCCGCCTTGTGTGGTTGTTTTTCTGTCGTTATATCACAACATTTAATGATTATGATGATGATGATTTTTATAGCACCATTCTTGCAAATGATTCACTTCGTCTGGAAAGCTCCTCTTAAAAATAAAAGTTTTAAGAGGGATTCTGAAAAGTTCTTCGTTGTCTTGATTGCGGACATGTTAGGGCAGCCCGTTCTACGCCGCCTGTCCCGCGATGCCAAAAGCACAATCCGCAAAATTTTAAGCTTGCATGCAAAATCAATATTTTCGTTTTTATTTTGGACCAAAATGTGTATTGCGACACAACCCTTACTGTGTATTACATTAGGTACCTTCATTATGCCTATATTTCTATTACGGGAGTTCATTTTCCTCGGCGGCTAACTTCAAACCCCTTCAGAACGCCATTCCTTAGATTCTATTTCCCGTTCCGCGCTATGGCATGTCACTCACTGGAGGGATTTGTGACTAATTAATAATTTAAATGAGAAAAAGACACCTGACGTTGGAAGAATTAACAGCTTTTTCATATGGTAGAACTCTTTCATTAGTCCAATTATGGACGTTTACTATTATATACGTTTGTGAAGAAATGCTGTAATCGTTATATTGATAAAGTTAGTCCATTGTTTTGGCCAAACACTATGATAACTTAACATTTTAAACTGTTGTGATAAAAAAAAATATTAAATTTAACAGTTGATCAAATTGATAAAGTTAATAATATTTTTTTAAATGTGCTTCTTCTGGTTTACTAATATTTCACGTATTACCAAAATTATTATTTTTAACAATGCAGAGTACATGTTAAAAAAAATTACATGAGTGTTATACCAGGTATTATTTATGTATTTTAATATCAGATTTACCTATGTTGACCCAAATGCGTATAATTTTAGTCAAGTGCACACTTTTTTAATTACTCGGTAATCGATACCGAGTAATACTATGACAGCTAATAAAACACCAGGTATCTAACCTTAACTCGCTGAAATTTCCACCTGCTTCTTCTTGGTGTCAATGAAAAACCAGCCTCGTGAAGAGTTTTAATAGGGCTCATCTATTATATTTCTCTTGCCATTGTGGTGGAAGGTTTCGCCGACTTGTGTCATTTCCAGGGGTGC
Source organism: Lepidostoma basale (assembly GCA_022606425.2). NCBI lineage: Eukaryota > Metazoa > Arthropoda > Insecta > Trichoptera > Lepidostomatidae > Lepidostoma > Lepidostoma basale. The sequence goes on from JAHDVF020000167.1 coordinate 736,169, forward strand.
CGGATGTTATATTAAGACAACACGTGGCACACATTCCTTGCTCCCATTTAAATTAGGTTTAGAACGTGTAGCGTGTACAAGATAATATAACTTTTCACAGAAAACATGTTAAATTACAAGTCATATTCGTGCCGGATATAAAAATGCAGCGCATCGTTGCCTAAACTGAGACGTTAATCAAATTTGCAGCCTTTCGACTTTTTGCCGGAGCAAGCTGTGCGCCGTGCAGTTTAACTCTCAAAGCCCAGCTAGAGTTACTCTCGAAAACGAAATGCAAAAATTGTATTAAATTTACATCCCGGTTCAAAATTTTCGGACATTCGTGCAGCGCGCTTGCTCTCACGTTTCGTTACATTTTGAAATCGTACCGAAAATGTTTTTAATATATTAAATGCAGCCAAAAGCCCACGCTGCGGATGAGGAATACTAACTAACTTGCGGTGCGTTGTTACTCGCTGCATTTAGGTATGCCTGCAGTCCGACGCGCGTGCAGAAACGCGTCAGCCGCTGAAAAGATTTTCAATCCAGAATATTGTCAGAACCTGCCGCTCTGCTAACTTGCAAAACTTTTCTACGTTAAACGAACATGAAGACATTTGAATTCAAAGTAGAAAAATTCATTGTTTTTCCTTATGCGAACTTTACTTTTTGTACTAGTTTCGCAAACCTTTTACAAGAATTTGTTTCCACAATATTCCGCCTTGACTTTTCAAAATTATATTACATTTGGCCTTTGAACCGGTCCCTTTATAGTTCTAAAACTCTGATAACATGATTAAAATATAAAAGTACGCACGACGGAGAGGCATGCACCGTCTCGCCAGCCTATGCATACGAATTGCCTTTAGCATTTTTTCATGCGAACGCGACCCGCCGTATTCCCTCCCATGTAGTATTGAAGTTCCACGGCAAATGCGCGAATGAGGTGAACAAGACATTACACATTTTCCCTGGCGTTGTATTTTGAAATACTTTTCATATTTCACGAAATTTCGCGAGGGAATAATACAGAGCCGTGAACGGATTTATGTAAAGCAACCAGTCAGCGAGGGCCGCGCCCCCTGCACTAGCGCGGCGCGAGGGGGCATTCTCTCAGCTCAATAACTAGAACGGTGAATTATCATACTAATATTTTACAAAAGGGAATATGAACCCTTCTCCCGAATACTTTACACAAACACGCAAAATCATTTATTTCCCATTTTCTTGCCGGGATACGGGGCACATTTTTTATAAAGAAATAAAAACTTTTATTTAAATTACCCGTAATAAAACGAAAGAGCCTATTAAAACTTGATTTTCTTCGTAAAGGCTTAAGGTGCTGTATTGCTCGAATTCGTTAACGAACACGCCATACTCCGGGATACAAAGGAAAAACATTAGAGAAATTGAGAAAATTTCGGGTGTTTTCAAAGCATTCGAAAGAAGCTGAATTTTTAAGCGTAGACAAGGATTCCGTTTTATTTATTTTTTGTCGGAAGTTTTCGGGTCCCAATCCTCCGCGCGTAGCGGTAGGCGCGAGACGCGGGCGGCGCGGCGGCAGCGGCCGCGGAAGCTCCCGGCCGCGGACCGGAGCGACAGAGATAGTATTTGCGTATCGCTGCAGAAAGTGTATGTGCTCGTTCGTTGGCTGTTTTTGTGCTCGCTCTGTACCCGAGGCGTGCTACGGTATGAATTGAAAAGTGCCAGGAAAGCTTTCTTACGTTGTCGGTAGGGCCGTTCTTTTATGAACTTAGGCGCTTAAAGCATTTCAATTTAGGCGCAGTACTGTTCGCGCGAGGCTTTCATTTGTTGGGCTTTTAGTATAGGCATTGACAAATTGGAGGCGCTACACGCGCCTTCCCGCTTCAAGATACGCTTTGATACACGGCTCCCTCATAGTTTTAACTCAAAGCTCCGGGCTCGGAGAAATGAATTCGCATGTTACTACAGAGACATATCAAAGTACCCACAGACGAGCGCATGTAGGCGGAGTGTAAAGGCCTGTACCTTCACTTTTCCTATAGAGGACTGACACAATACGGATTTTTTTTTGTTTCTTACTTCCTTTAGTTTCTTTTGTCTTGCGCCGGGGTGTATGAGTAAAGGAAAGTAAAGTTTTCGTAGCTTGTTATTTTAGGGACAGAGACTTATTGAAAAAACATCAGTCTTCCAGCCAAAACGAGATAGCGAGCACATTTTAATATCCACTTGTTTTATACTTCGACGCGAGGCGGAATATATGCGGGTGAAGTAAGAGGCTCATTGACTAATAGACTTGTATTGCGACGAGAAAATCCCGCAAATCTCTCGGCGGCCGCGCGCCCCCGCCCCCTCCAGCCGCGCGCCCCCGCCCCCTCCGGCCGGGGCCGCCCGCTGCGGTATTGAACTAATTTATCAATGTGTCTTACACTTAATGAAACGTGTAAATGATAAGAAACTAAAGCACGGTCGGGCTCTTGTACTGATCCCACCACTTCATGGACTCGTTACAAATGATTTGATTTAAATTTACTCCGAAAGCCGCCCGCGATAGGGGTATTTTATTAGTCGTCCATAAAATTAGAAGCCCGCGATAATATTTTAAGTAAGTTTCAAATGTTTACATCAGCACATTAATGAAAGAGTTAAACGTTTAAAATATTTACGGCACATACATAAAAAAACAAATAATATTTTTTTAATGATCTGATTATCTAAATAAAGTATACTTTTAGAATTCTTTCAAACATTTTTATTACAAATATATAATACTATATACAAACGATAAGTAAAATTTACAAACTCATGTGTGATTAATGCATGTCGGTATATATCAGTAGTTTAATACCAGATATTCGAAACACTTTTTATCAATTCATCATCTTCATATTCTTGTCAATGGCAGCTAGTTTTATAAATCATAAAATCAACCATAACTCTACTCATATCTGGCCATTGTGGTTGAAGGTTTGGCCAACTTTGTGTCATTTCCATAGGCGCAGGATGTTATAGTAACACCACACGTGGAGGCACCTTCCTTGTCCCCATTCGATCAAATAAAAATAACAAAATCGAATCTCAATTTGCAAAACATCTCATCACCCTAACCAATCCCTGAACTCTAAAATGTTCCACTTCTGTTACACCTTGAACGAAAAGGGTGGAAGGTAAACAATCTCGAATTTGAAATCGTTATCAAAAGTTTCCCGACAAAAAATCATCTAACGAACAAACCCACATGATTTCATGACAATTGCTTAACAATGATTTCACTGCCATATGTATTTATATAATTTGTTAATAAGCAGTTATTTTTTTAAATAAATATCTATGATTCCATATTTTTAAATCAAAAGTTTTTTTTAAAACTGGTCTTTACTAACTAACTAACTAACTAACCATCACGCCGTCTTCCCGAAGGGGTAGGCAGAAAGAATGGACTGCCACACTTTTCTTTCCTGGCATATTTCTCTCGGTTCCTCAACATTCATACATCGTGTCATGCACGCGCGTCGATTTCTCTGACTCCTCACATGGCCGACATTCAGTATTTGATTTATTTGATCGTGCCACGTTTTCCTCGGTCTTCCTCTATTTCTGGTTCCATTTACATCTTTCTTTACTAACATACAAATTGTAAATATGTGTCTAATATAATGGTGTCAAAATGAATATCCTAATAATCAACGTAGACGGAATATAATATTTTAGAATTTTGTTGCATACTCGTATACTAGTCAAAAGTACAGATTTGTTCTGAGGGTAAAATGACAGCGTTTACTCATTTTTAATTAATCACTCGTCAGATAAGAAGTAATCTTTATGACCAGCACCAGTTCGTTTAATAAACACAGTGCCTCCCACTCTTTGTGAGGGAGGGAACAGAGCTACGCCGGCTAACGAAGGTTGTAGTTATTTCCCGTGTATATAAGTAGTGAACGCTGAACTTTGTGTTGTAAACAAGATCGTGATTGAAGCCAACGTTCCTGGAGATGACAGAGTGGATACTCGCAATAATTATTACAAGGATAATTGAACCTTAATATTAACTATAAGAGCTCTTCGTAATGGCCTACAATTTAATAGACAAGTCAAAAAGGGCAATGTAAATCAATATAATATATAAATTACCTGATATGGAATTTTAAAATATATATCCTAACTATGATGACTAATATTTGCAGCCCATTGGAAAAAATCTATATTATAATAGGCATATTCACAAGCTTCACATTTAAATGTCTAAAATGTTGAGATATAAGCAATTTGGAAAAAAAAAAATTATCTTTATTTATGTAAATGAATTAAATTTAAAACACTGAGCCTAGGATACCAAACTATTTACCATAACAGCGCATGATTATTTAAGCATTAATTTAAGTTTAAAAAAAAACAATAAATTTTTGTACAAAACTTGTTTTTATCCATTTTATGGAGGAAAAGATATAAACTTATCATTATGTAAGATTAATAATATTGAATAACGGCAACATTCAATGATATGTCCTAACCGTTATTCGTCCAACTCTTTTGATGAAGCCTAAACAATATTTCATAATATGTTTTATTATTTTTATGTAGTTTTGTTCAAAATTTGATTATTTTTCAGGTGGAATGCAAGAAAGCGCAGCCGAAGGAGGTAATGCTGCCCGCCAACCTCGCCAAGACGAGAGCCGCCGGGCGCGGCGCATACGGTGAGTCCCTGCCCGGCCCCTCCGTGCGCTACGCGCCCTACCCGCCCCCCGCGCACGCCTATCGCCGCGCGCTGGCCGCGCTAGCCGCGCTGCGCCCGCCAGCGCGCGCCCCCAGCCTGGCCGAGTTGCTCGGCGCACACGGCCTGGACGCGCACGCCGCGCTGTACGCGCCGCTCGCCGCCCCGCTCGCCGCGCCGCTACCCGCGCACCTCCCCGCGCACCTGCCCGCGCACTTCGCGAGCCCGCTTCTCTGACCCGCGTTCTTGCTGCCGGCTCACCACCACCAGCTCTAAACGTCCAACAACCGAAAACGCTTCCCTCTTTTCAGTAATGTTTATTAACTTACTCAGTTTCAATATCTTTTGGCTTGTCATTACTGGATGATCATTTAATCAGTAAAAGTAACTCATAAAATTCTTGTCCCATATTAATATATTACATTAACTTCATTTCCCAATTTGCTATCAATTATAATAAAGAACTTTCGTGTATTTATTTACATAGAAGTCTTATTCCACCCCCGCTATTGCGCTTCGCGTTTTCGCAAAAAGTCTATAAAACCCATTTCTGGCCAATAGCACGGCTTCGCTATTATCCGTTTTATAATATGGCATAGTATGCCCTCTGAATTATTCATGGTGAGGTACCATTTTCTTATTTTGACAAACAAATATTTCAAATTTTATGTCGTTCAAATTTCGTATTTTCATTACAAAGTAAATCTCCCTATATATTTATCTCTCTCCTTCGCTCTCTTTCTCTCTCTCTCTTACACATACATTCACTATCTTTGCTCTTCTCTCGCCGCATATCAAAAACCGACTCACCTTAAATCACAAGTTTCACGAACAGATGTGAATTTCTAATATTATTATTAGATATTCCCAAGAATAGAACAATGAACTTGCAAATTTATAGAACTGAAATCGTGTATCTATTTCAGATTTGCGCTATGCAAAATTAAATAAATCGATGTTGTATAAAACTTCTACGTCACTGCTTTCCAGAAATAATGTCCCCCGTCCGCTTATTGTTCTCGAGTCAATACTCTCATTTTGGATCAAACATTTTAATTATTATGGTGATACGGAGATTAAATAATTTAAATACTTAATTACGTTGTTGCGGCGCGGTGTCGGGGCCTTGAGCGGTGTAATTTTAGCATCAAAATTTAATCTCTTTGGTTATAAAAAAATATTTACTTTAATTAAGGACTTTAATATCAATATGAACTCGCATATTCTATATATCATTATGAAATAATTTAATATTTCATGCTCACTGTTTTTAGGATTAAATGTGAAAACTTATACAATTTATATGTGAATTTTTTTAATTACTTCACTAGCAGGTTTTACAGAAAAAAAAAACAAAATATGTTTTGTGTAGAATTTGTTTACATGTTAGGTATATTAAAACAAAGACTGTCATAGCTAAATAGAAGGAAATACTTTGTGATTTTTTTAATATCATATTATTAGTAATCAACTATTTGGTCTAAAGAAATTAGTTAATAAAATGGTAGGACAAAATTAATGTTATTTTTGTACTAGCGAAAAATAACTGTGTAGTCGAGATCAGAACAACTGAATATTTTTAATTAGCTTTTTCACCGGCTTCAATAAACTGTATTCGAATTATTACTTACGTATCTCTTCTAAAGTGTTTTGGATTTTAAGGTAAAAGCTTTTATATTGAAGCTTAAAAATATAGAGATGTTCTCACCATCATTCTGTCATATTCAATAACGGCGTATTTGTGGCCCCACGGGTCGGGCTGTCCTCGGCTAACTTTTTGTTTGCAAAAATACAGTTGTTTGAATGTTCCATAGTTAGAAACAATATAAAAAAAGTTGATGGATTATACTTATTCGCCCGGGAATATTTCATCAATGCTCCCATCATACTCAAGTAGAGAGAATTTATTTCAGATAGATAATTTTTTGCTTAGTTTAGTCAATATGAACTACAGTGAGAATAATATGGTTTTTAGAACAGTTGCGATAAAGTTTTTACTATCATGAATAATTTTTATTATAGCTACTGACCAAAATATGATTTCCACATTGAATTTAACTAAATTACCTATTTTTAATAGTATATCTAGTTATAGGTGAACTACAACTTTTGGGTCATGGAAGGTATAGCATTTCCAACATACTTAATCTTCTTGTTTAGGTATTTTCAAACGTAACGTATATATTTATGTTTAATGAGTGTTTAAAAACTTAGAAGGAAAATACATATTCCTTTATTTTAAAAAAATCCGAGTTCTGTCTTAGACAAACTCTAGTGTTTAGATAAGGTGGATATAATAAAATAGCTTTTTGTGGATACACCATAAACAAGTCAAGCGGAATATGTGACAAGCAATTTACCTCTAAGAGTACAACTCACAATCTTGCAAAGATCACACTCTATTCCACTCTACTTGCTTAAGGATTCTTGGATTTTAATATTCTATAATCTCTAGTCTTCTTTATAATATGTAAATTGTATACTGTGCTGGCGTGCTACTGAATCTTAAAAGGGAACAAGTATTTTTACTCGAAGTAATCATTTTAAAACTAGTGTCTGACAGCGTTTAACAAATCCTTTCAACATATCACGCTGTTGACAAAATGTAAGACGCGAACATTTACAGAGAGCATTAAAATAATGGCGCATAAATATAAAAATATCCCCGGTACCTTGGCCGTTTCACGGTACGCCAGTCACAATATAACGGTGCAGACAATTTCACAAAACATTATAATGTTCGCGATCATTATTTTTATATTTCGTTTGGCGTTGTTACACCACGGAGCGGCAGCGGCGCTGCGTTCGTCTTGAGCGCCACTTTACTGTCGCCTAAGTTTGTGCACTTTATTTCTTCTCAACAAATCCAATAAAACAACATGTTACGGCGCACTCTTTCATAAAGTGTTTTTCCGCGAACTTTGTATATGTCTTTAATATCATCGTTTTCGTATCTTACTCCCCAGTGCTAAACTTCGCAAGTTTCTCTGTTTAAATATGTTTTCAATCGCCTCACTAAATCTCGAATGCGTTCAATAAAAAGCAACCAATCCCCTGAAAGGTTAAGCCAATTCAATGTATACATATTTCGTACTATTCATTTATACAAATGAAATTGTCTGCACTAAAATAATCGTATTGTTAAATTTAAATGAGATATTTTCTAGAATAGTTCATTCATCTTTATAATCCAATAAAATACTTATTAATATGCTTACAAAATTATACAATACATAATAAATGTGTAATCGTTTGAATTATACATATTTGTGGTTATTTATTTTTTGTAGACATTAGGAGATGACATTCTAGACTTTGATTAATGAACTAGACTAGACCTGGTTGAGAAACAATAGTCGAGTCGGTCACAGAAATAGTTAATAAGAGCCACATCGCAGGATTTCATGCCCTACTCCACCTCCTCTTGCCTTCACAGGACATTCCATCTAATCCATTTTTTCTGACGAAAAAAAAATCCTATCCTTTGAGTGAGTGGTGTTCGCTTAGTTTACATTGCTTTGGTTAGATTGTGATTTTTTGTTATTTTCTCACTGTAGTTTTTTAGACGTTTACGTATTTAACGGTTTAATTTTTTTTTTATCTTATAATCTCAAAAATCGGGCGTTTACTAAAAAATTAAAATCATTTTGTTTTGTATTTCTAGATTTCATGTGGTCATTGGGAGCTCTGCCGGACGGTAAGTGATTTTTTAAATGTATTTTGAAAGTATGAATTAATTTAATGTCTCTACATACACTGCTAATCCTTTTACAAATGCTATTAATCGATCGAGTTGTTAATTTGAAGAGGTTCATGTATTTTCAAAGTGATTCTACGAATTAATTTAATTAAACTAACAAAACGTTTCATCCCCCTACCGACATTATAAGCTAATCACCTAAAGGCATACCTTGATAATTCCTTCGTTGGAAAACTAAACAATTGTTTAACTTCAATTTTAGTCAGCCGAAGAACTTTAGTGTAATGTTCTCTGTGCACGGCTTGTTTTAATTTTTCTACTGTAGAATGTGGATATAGTATTTTGAAACAAATATAAATTATTAAACACGACAGCGACCGGTTTCGCCAGGCTCGCTGGCATCGACAGACTGGTGACACTATTGTAAACTTAGTCCTTTATATACATACAGATACTTACTATTCATACAGATACTTACGGATACATGTAGATACTTACTATTCATTACATTACTATATACATTATAGCAGCTATATGGATGGAGAAAACCGAATAAGGCGATGCCAACCTAACGGACCAAGAACTATAACATATAATATTTAAATTCAGTAAGAATAAAAACAAAATAACAATTTTTTCAAACATTATATATGAATATGTAAGTGATAATAAAATGTAAAATCCATTGTATTAAATACGAACCTCCAAGAACACCTGTAATACCAATATCAAAATTCAGAAAATTTTACATATCTCGTATATTAGAGATTATTTTTGTATAGAATCATGTTTACCACCCCTGATCTGTATGTATATAAAGGACTAAGTTTACAATAGTGTCACCAGTCTGTCGATGCCAGCGAGCCTGGCGAAACCAGTCGCTGTCTTAATAAAGACAAAAGTGGAAGTAGTTAAAAAAACATCGTTTTATTTAATTATTATTTAAAATGAACTTCCATCAAGAGATTTCAGTAAAATCATTTTATTATATTAAACACGAGGCTGTATCTCGCGAGCACGTTTCCACTATTAGGAGTCCCGGCGATCCTCTCGCTTGGAGTGCCAACAAGTGTCGGCGCGCGTCGGGTAGCGTCGGAGGGCGGCGGAGAGCGCCGGCGGCTGCAGACCGGTGCACGATTTCTCACGCCCCAAAAACTCTCACCCGCAGCTAAATTCGGGAAATTCTCACCTAGGTCCCCGCCCACGCCCGGCAGTTAACGATTTAATTATACAAATACCTCGTCACCGCCGAAACTGATGGCGGCCGTGTTTGCTATTAACTCGCCATAATCTTGCAGAGTAATAATGGGACCTAGATTACGCTCCGCGCTGCAGCCGTGTTTACACTAAATCGGCCCGACCGACTCGTGAGCCTTCCTTGTGTGTAATTAACCTCTGACGCCGTGCCTAACTACATTTCACAAAGTGATATGAAATAACATAGAAATGATTTACTTGATTTATCTACAAATCTATGTCTAATATAAAAATAATATGCTAATTTTCAAAAAAAAAATTGCATTTTTACAAAATTTATAGATAACTTTCATTATAAATCGTTTAAAAAAATATGGACACTTAATCACATTTTGAAAAAAAAATTAAATAAATCTTCCTTTTTTTCAACATAATCATTTTATTTATTAATTCGTTTTCAATTAAATGACATTGATATCACTTTCGAATATACAATGAGGTTCGCAACCCATCACACCGCGTCTCTCGCGGGAGTGAAAAGAGAAGGGTGGAATGTCGCATCTGTAAAAGTGTAGCAGTCCATTCTTTCTGCCTACCCTTTCGGAGAGACGGCGTGATGGCTAGTTAGTTAGTTAGTTAAAAGAATGTGAGCATCAGTACACTAAATGTTCATCTCATAAGAGTATGAATGATATTGAATTATGCTTTTGTGTTTTTGTTTTTTTTTTTCAGGTGGTAACATGTTTTCTTGTTTCAGGTTTCCCAGCGGCCGCTTACGCCGCGTACGCCGCCGGCCGGGGCTATTCGGGCTACCCCAGTTTCGGCCTGCCCTATCCCACAGGTAACAGTCTGGCCAGCCTCCACCACCACCCGTTGACCACACTGCTGCCGTATCACCCCCTAGACCACCTGACGGGGGTGTACGCGGCCGCGGCTAACATGCATGCCATGCACCTGTGAACACCTATCGCCCCCGTACCGCGAGTCTCGCTTCGGCCGCCGCACGCTTTTAACCTATCTACCAGAACGCTAGCCTAACGTTAGTTCCCACGTGGCGATACAGCGTGCGTCGTCCGATGAATCGATACCAATTTAGATCAAATCGCGATCGCAATATATTGAATCTTTTTACGCAGTTGATAAGCTAGAACTTTCAAAATTCTGATCTTAGCTTCACAAAATCTGTGCATTTTTTGTAGAAGAGAAAACGAAATACCAAACTAATTTAACAAGATTTCTTCCATAAAGTAAATCTATGCGGATTCTGCAACACCCCGTTTCATAATCCTCTCGCAGTTGTAAGTTTAAAGCTTATTGTGAATTGCGATCAAGAGATTGCGGTGAAAACACATTCAAAGATACACACTCTGCGATGCTCATCAAAAGCAACAATGTGGTTTTTTATCATATTTTCTCCCTTCAATACGAAACCCTTCATTTGTTGCAAAGGATCCATAGAATTTGCTATATTTGCTATCAATAGTATTAGTCTGATTTATTTTCCTTGCCTGTAATGGTGATCAAACACTTTTCCTGATTTAAAATTTCGTGAAAATTTGCATTTATTAACCATGAATACATTAATTTAATTAATTATAACATTATGAAAAATATTGTTAGTTCATTTCAATTCATTTCAATTTTAATGTTTGTCGACTTTTGTCGAAGACTGGTATTAATTCATTTTATTCATTTTTAATTGCTCTATTCGAGTACCTACTGCTATAATACTTTATTTTAACGCGTATGAGTACTGTTGTAATTTATCTATACGGTTATATATAAAACAAAAGACTAATCAGCAATAATCGAACAGTTACCTTGTCCTCCAGCTTTGCTTTTTATATTATTGTAACTAACATATTTATTTGGGTGCACGTAATTAAAAAAAAATAACACTACGTGATATTTTGGAAACCCAAAAAGCATTCAGTTATTTTGTTATCTGATAATTTACAATTCGCGTGTATGAATTTACATACATAAAACTAACGTTCTTACTGCCATTAAAGTATACATAATTCTTGCACGTATCGTGAAATTATTTAATAAAGGAAATAAGCTTTTTTATGGCATTGGCTAATGTTGATTGATCAGATTTCATAATAACCATTTTATGGCAATCACAAAATAAGTAAATGAAAAAATATTTATGAATTTAAAGCCTCGTTGGTTTTATTATTTGTTTGTCGTCCGGCATGTTTCGAAACTTTTAAAACAAATTTGTTAAATAATTAATTATAAAGGATTATATTCATTCACCAAAAATTATGAAATCATTAGTAATTTGATTAAATAAACACAGTTAAATTTACAAAATAGATTTGAAAGGATTAAAATACATTTGAAAGTAATTGCATTACTCTTAATTTGAGGATCAATTAATATCCTTGCCAGTGCAGTTAGCGTAGAATAGCAATAATTTCCAAGATATAGGATGAAGGGTCGCCGTTTTAATGGGGTTGTTAATTACAGCGCAGGCAGGCGTATCGATAGCTTCCATGTTCCAATTCGACTTTTAACCATATTAATGCCTCCTCATTGAATGCGATTACGGATCTCCATCATAATTTTGGTCCGCCGGGCGATGTCCCGTTCCTTCGAACAGAAGGCGAGTGAGAAATATCCGGGGAAAAAATCAATTAGGGCTAGGTGACACTTTTTATGTCGGGGATAAAGCTCTCCGGCGTATTGGGTGTTTCTACTTTCTCTTTTGGACCTGATTATATTAAAGTTTTAAAATGAACACGGTATCTGTGTCCGCTTTATGTTCCAGGATTGAATAAATCTAAAATTATCCCGATACGTTGCTTTAAATGGGTTTCGTTTTGATGTTCAGATATGGAAAATAAGTCATAGAATGCGTTCTATGAAAAATAAAACATTCGTTTCAGATAGAAGTATTGGGTAGTAATAAGAAATAGTTCATAGGTTATTCAAGATTTGGCAACATTTTAGAATTTTCTTAATAAATCAAGTAGTGTTTCTAGATGTTTGTAGACGTATATTTAGATTAATATTCAGCAACTCGCATACTTTAATCTGCGTTCTCGTAAAATATTAGATAACTAAGTACTTCAGGTAATTTTAAAAGTAATCATCCTTTCGCAGATTGTAATACGGTGTAATTTAGAGCACTCTTGTCGTAGGTGTAATGAATAAACTAGGAAATAATTTTAGGATAGGTCTTCTGAATTCCCGCCGCGAGCGTACAGTGATCGTCAACGCGAAAGCGGCGAGCGGTAAGGGGTAAGGCCGGCGCACACCCGACGTATGGCGCGCAAATTCGCTCGATCTCTTTCGACTACCGTACTGCACGACCGTCCCCCATTCCCCGGGGACAAGTGTGCGGCGGCCTTTAGTTTTCACGTGTAAATTACCGTTCATTAGCCATGTAGATGTCGAGTTATAATGCCGTTAAAATTTAAGTACTTTTGTCAAATCATGGCACACCCAATGTTACTGCGAGTTCGGCACGCTGCCAGCTTTGTCTTCTTAACCCTTGTTAAATGTTTTTATTATACAAAGTGTTTGGTTTTATACGCTTCACTATGTAGATAAAAAATATGCTACTGAATACGGTGATTACAGTCACATTATACATACTTCTTTACTAAATATCATAATCTAAAATTATAACGGAAAAATCATTTAATTATTTTTACATACATTTATGAAGTGACATTTTATAATTTTTAATATAAAAAAAGGTATATAGTGGCTCCTAATCTATTTCCAAAATAGTTTCACAATAATTAATATATTTCCTGGAACCAACAAGGTAAACATTAAAGTAATGTCAACCTCGCATAAAGTTTTCCCGACGTGTGGTTTTAACCTACAAGTCGCGTAAAATGTACCTACCTTACCGAGAAATATTGTCAACTGACGCGCACAACAAAGTTACATTCTCCGCGTTCGATTTTTGAAACGGCGAAGGCGATTTCCGGCGCCCCGTCCCCATTCCTCTCCGACGCCGGTCCCCATTCCACCCTTATCTAGAACTGAAGTAATTGGGTGGCGCATGATTTATCCACACGCCGTTGCTTTCGATTGTGTATCCATAGCTTCTAGTTTATATTTATAAACTTATTTACCTGCAATGTGCGACACCTTCCAATTTAATCGAAAATATATTCAATCGTCCTCACTATTGTAAGACCTCATAGATTATGGGGTACTCCGGATTCATAAAAATTAATTATTAAACTTTGTGTTCGAGACAAAAACAATTCGGGATATTTATTTTATGGGACGATTTTGTTAATCTGCAATTTAATATAAAAAATTGATAAAATTGCCAACTGTCCATAACTTATATTATATAATAATATATGAGGATTTCATATTTCACCTTTATTTATATTATAAAATATTGTAGAACTAACATTTTGAAAAGAAAAACTTAATATAATAGCACTGAACTGAAAAATAAATGCCAATGAATCATTTTATCGAAATTTTGACCTATTATCATACTTATTTACTAATATAGCCGATGTCTTCCTTGCCTCTCCCGTGTTCCTATCCTATGTCTTCTGCATCCAGTCACCAATATTTTTTTCTTGTGTCATCAGACTATTGTATGGAGAGTCTCCCTCTACTTCTTCCATCTTCACGAGGTGTCCACTCCTTTTTGGTTTTGCAGTCTGGCATCTATTATCATTTAAAAATACGAAATAAAATCCCTGCTTTCATCAATATTAAATTCATTATGTTTCATCTGGTTTCTCTTTATGGAATATTTCTAATAACTTAAGGAGAATTATCTTAAGTTCCGAATATTGGTTTCTAGGCTAGAGAGGGGAATAGATTACAGGACCCGGTACGGTAGTACGGGGTCATGTGAAGCGGGCCGCGGGGAGTCTCGGCCCCTCTTCTAACCACTCTTCTGTATTACCTTCAATCAATTTCGGGTTTCTTATTTGTCGCCCAAGTGGAATTCTGGCTAACCTAATACGTTGCGGATTGTAATGAAGGTTTTATTTTTCTTTGTGAATCAAAGTTGGAACTGAAATAGCTCATAGACATTTTCCTTGGATTCTTTTATTTGAATCATATACCTATTGCATGCCTGCGATATCATTTTTTCACTCAACGATACCAATATAGTTTATTGTGTTGCAATCTTTAACAAAAGCGTATCATTCGAAATCGTTTTAAGCCACCACGTATTTTAATATTTATGTTCAAACGAATAAATTTCCGAATAAATTTTCAAAACAAAGTTCATCGATATGTTATTTCCCTTACAAGTAAGTAAGCTAACTTAAGAATTAATATCCCTTCAGCTCAAAAAGTAGCAACTCATTAACTTATGAGGAATAGGTAGAGAATAATCATTAACTTATGAGGAAATTGTATCTTAATTTCGTAAATCCGCAATAAAGTTTGAACCCTGTTTGCAATAGATCAAGTTGAGGGGGATTAATCTAACTTGTGTGGAGAACGGTTCTCACACGCGCCCGAAGTTGTGTCAACACTCCCTCCCGCCTACAAATCTCCCATAAACCTTTACCCTGGCCACGGCGTATGTAATACAATCGCCACCCTATAATAATTAATAACAGGTCATTTGTTAACGTCACGTCCCGGGAATATGCCTTGCGAACCTTGCCGCCTAGCCGAACTCTCGTAGAAAACAAATTCTCCCAAAGTTTCTAAAGCCGTTGGAGATGAGAGATCCCGACTATTCCGAACCCTCTAAAATGCCAATATTGCTTTTGTTGTCGCGTCTATTTACAATGAATAATGCAACGTAACGAACAATAAATCATTTTTGGCCCTAACATCATTGTAACAATGGAGACTTGTCATCGATAGTTGACGCCATACAATTTTACCTCTGTAATTCTTTTTCTCCTTGATTTTATATAGTTACCATAGTTTTCCATAGTTCTATTCGTAACATCTTGTCTTCAGCGCGATAAATCAATAATATTCTCTTTTAAAATCGTAAATAATTGATTTTTACAAAACGCGCTTCTGGACGCTTGCTCTCTTTCATCAGATTATACAGTTCCTAATTTTAGTAATTACAGCGCACCCCGCCAGCAGTTTGCACGGCGGACGCGGACGGTGTAACTGACCGCTCGTAAATCAATGCAACTCATTTGTACACTATTAAAAGCGAACGGTCGTTCTGTGGAAATCCCTCCAATAACGAAGTAGCCTCGCCGCGCTACATTGTGCCCAGAGCGACTTATATGTTTTCTCTACCCTCCGACAAATGACATAGTGTTATTGCCACGGCAGTTACAATATTGTGCCATGTTTTGACATAAAGACTTGTAAGAATGTAACGTCATTTATACACACATAAAACATAGTTCTATTCGTAACATTTCTCCGACGGACAATTGGTACTGTAGTCCGCTAATCTTTATAACCCCTCATTATTTTCCATAATGATTGTTTTCTTAACGACCCTATGTTTATCAGTTTATAGTATCGAGGCATACTTTCGTTTACTCTCGAATGTCATGCAACCCTATTTTATTATTATATAATTTAAATAATGGTCCTTAACTCTTTACACAAATAAGACATTATCTATTCATTGAATTGGGAATAATGCCTAATTTATACCTTCACGAATCGACACGAGCTTGATGTACTAAGTTTACGTTACGCTTATTTATTTGCCGCGAGGTAAATAAGGAACCTAATGAATAATCACACAAATGTTGGTATCGAGTCATTTAAAAACACTTAACCACCCTTATTGAAAATCTATTTTCGTAATTTGAAAAAAATCTATTAGGTTATGAAAAGTCGTTACGGTTTATTTACTAAATTAAAAAATGTGAAACTTAATGGGAGCTCCTCTCGCGTAAGCGTTTATGACTTCCGAATAATATCGATTTTATCTTTACGAAGGGAATGAAGCTATATAAAACATATTTTCTTATTTGATATTATATTCTACAAAATACTATGATATCTCTTATTTGTTTAAGTAATTAATACACAAACATTAAAATTGTTTGCGCATGTCTCTTGTGAACGATACAAACTGTATTGTGACTTGGCGAACTGTGGCCCGCTGGGGGCGTCTGAGTCCGCCAGAGCAGAACACTTCCGCACTCGGTATACACCTGTCTTGCAGCCGTCCCGCCTCCATCCATAATGTTATTAATTAATTGAGCCTAAATTAAGCTTACATACGCCTATTTCGTAATCCTGATTGTATAGGTACCTTGCTGATATTGCAATTCGTAAATATAACACCTTTAAAATCTTCATTCTAGAGACAAGAAATTTCTTATAAAAACGTAAACTTTTCAAACCGCCAGATAGTATTTTGTAGATTTTAGGTTGTATTTAAAATAAATGAGCTAATACATTCCCCTTAATTCCGGAGCACTAGGAAGCGCTCGTGTGAAACGGTACATTGTGTAGGTACACGTTTCTGTTCCCGTGCGAAGTAGAAACGATTGATGTCTCATTTGACGTAGAGCAAGCGCGAGACTCGGGGTGCAGGGGCGTGCGGGTGTCCGCCCCCGTCACCTTAGGGCAGCCGCGGGGTCCCGACCTCGGTCGACTCGCGTCCACTTGTTTTTCTATTCCGTTAAATCGTTCGAATAATTGTGTTCATAAAGCCACCGTTTCCAATTAACGTTCATTTAACGCCATACAGCGCGCGTGAACGGATAATTCAAATGTTGATATTCGTAATTTAAGATGTAAAATGTATCGATAAGGTGATTAATGTTATTAGTTTTAAGTGATTTGGCAACATCGATCATTGCAACATATCTGTTCTTATGCATATATTTATAACATATACTATGGCGAAGTTAAATAAAGCTTTTAAAGAATAACCATACTTTGTGAACTCGCAATGACCAGAGCGAATGGAATGAGATCTCGAATGGCAGATGACGATAGGTCACGACTCTTGTTTCCTGTTCAATCCATTTTCCGAATTCTTTGTGACATCCGACTGAGGGCTTTATTCAGTAAAGCATTCCTGTCCTCTTTGCGGTAAAAAGAAATTAGCTTAAGTACTCGGAGTCTGTTATACTTCTGACCCATCCATGCCCTGCAGGGTCGTGGTGCAGTAGTGGCGGCCGGCCCGCGCCGCTGTGCCTCCCTCACGGTAAGCTGGCGCATCCTCCATCACTACACTTCTAGTCACTTCATTGCTTCAATATCGTCAATACCACGAATATTACTCATCATTTTTGTTCAAATCTATTTACGTTTAGCTTCCATAATTGGATAAAGCTGCACATTTTTTTTATCATATTTTTCCACGCTGTACTAGCTTAACGGAAGCGTTTAATTCGAGTTACTAGTGCACTTCGCGGTAGGGCCACGGCGGATATCCGCCAAGCGCCGCGGCGCGGCTAGCGTTGTCAGTCACTAAATAAAAATATCCTCACAGAACGGGGCGGATAGAAAAAAGGCATTAAGCCAGTGCGGATGATTCGCGTCATTTGCAGCACCCGATCAGAGATGACTGATTAACGGATCGTTAGTGCCAACCGCAACTAATGACCCAACTATATAAACCGAAATTTCATCTAACCCCCCATTACACGCTTTGCCTGCTCACACATCTCTCCACACACCCATACTTCAAACATTTCCTAATTAGAGACAGCATTTCCAAAGATTTATAAATGCCTTTACAAAATCGACGCGATCGAATAACAGCTAAAGATACACGCATTTACTTGAGCAACACACTACAATTTACAAACCTATGCTAATTATAACGAAGAAATTTAAAAATTTTGTATTTTGTCTTTTGATAATCGCAAACAATGTACATAACTCACCAACACCTTCTGCATAGATCTAGTGCTTGTTGTAATGTTTAGCAAGAGGTGTTGATAAATTGAGTAGATCGTTTTGTTTTGGCCAAGTATAGGAATAGATGATTAGTAAACATTTGTACACATTTCATAGTACTGCATCATCGAGCATTTTAGTATTTTTTTGTGAAAATGATATCAATGAACGTCGATGGGGGTGGTGCTGGATGGGTCAGACTTTATAATTGATGTTTTGCTTTAGATTCTTGTGTATAACTTGTATTTACTTCGTTAGCTTAGCTATTTCTTTTCACCGTTCCTCTCCTCTCCCGGTAGGATACTAGGTACCTGTAGAGCATCTCAACATGTGGCATAACAGAACAAACTGTTTCGGCAATCGGCAACCTAAAAGGTGTGTTTTACAAAGTATCATGCAAACTTATTGTATTTTACAGTGTAATATTCACAATTCTGTTGTAAGTAAATGATTTCAACAATGTGTATCTTACTATGATATGATATTAGAAATGATTACTATTGTAACACATTCGTGACAAGATTCTCAATGAAATATCGCCGAATCAAGAGGCGTGTATTGGATAGAGTTTTAGTTGAGTTTAAAAAGGAAAATTCACGAGATACAAGTCTCTGTTACGTATTTATATCACATTGATATCAAGAGCAAGAAGAAGAAGAAATGATGATACCAATTACCACTTCAGGGAGACTTTGGAGGGCGAGTAACCAAACCAATATATATTATTTTGTCTTACAATCGAGTATCACGTTAGGTATTACGTGTTTGTTGTACGTAGGTCTACTTTGTTACCTAGTGACATTAAAATAAACGCCACATTAAAACCATGATTAGAATATTTTTTTTGAAATTTTGAGATAGTAAAATGGCGTTATATTTAGAAAAGAAATTTTAAATTTAGAATAGAATTCAAATCGAAATAATGTTAAAACTAATATACTTAGATATTGGTTAATAAGATTAGTGTCATTTTGTACTAGCTTAATTTGATGTAATTGTTTTATATTCTCTTTCATAATATAGAATAGTAAATTTTGTACACAAATTGTAAAATTAAATTCTTATAGGTAATGTGTGACGGCATGATTCGGATTCAAACATTTTAATCAATTTGGTCTAGCAAAAAAATTGTTTTATCAACGTGAAATTTTCGAAATTTTATACAAATGATCGAATTGTGTATTATATTATATGCAAATAGTTTATTGTAACACCTGAGATGCCAACATCTGTTGGCGAAACAGCTGTCGCGACACTCTCAGTGAATAAAAAGAAATTGTGATATAATTAGAGTGCTTTAAATTTTAACAGTAATAATGTTGAAGTATCATAGTGTTTCGGCCAAAACAGTGGACTATATATTATATATATTTAATTATTATATTATTGGTTATAAACAGTATTTAACGTGTTACTTTTAAATAGTTCATTGTTGAATACCTATTAAAGATTTTCATATTTACCTTTTACGGAACAATAATATTATCTTTAATATTTAATTAATTATCGCGATTATAAGAAGTTAATTTTTTTAAATCGGCGCACTTTAATGTTTTGGAGGAAGCGTTTTTGTAAAGAATCTAAATTTATTTATTCATTTAAAAGTGTAATCATAGTATATAAAAAAATAATTAATTGTAATTTTTTGTGGTAAACGAATACTTAGTTCAGGTATTTTAAATGTATAAATATTTTTTTCAATGGCATATTCAACGGTTGGTGTGTTTTCTGGTCTTATTTTGTTTCAATAAATACTTTTCTAATATTGTATTTGATTTTCTTCAAATGTCAAGTAGTCAAGTGGTTTAGAACTCCTTCAAAATTAATTTGATGGAAAAATTATTGTAATGTTTTTTCAGGTAAACAATTCGTTAGCTTTTAAAAAAATATTCCATGTATTATGTAATATCCGTAGCCACTATTTTATAACGAGCTGTTTTAGACATTCTCTATACTTAATAATTGCAAAAGTGTTTTAAACTTTAATATGAATATTTGTTTTATACACATAGTATACAATAGTTTCCTCTTTAAGAGACGGTGTTATACCATATATGTCGTATTCTTAGAGTCTTTGGAATTCTGAACTTTAATGTAGTAAAGTGTAAAACATATTAAATTTTTATATATGGAAAATAGTTAAATGTAGATAATGACATACATACAAATCTATTTTACTTGTAGTACGACAATATTATAGTCGGAGATAGACAACGTTGTGTTTTTTTTTTTATTATATTTTTTTTGTGTGAATTTTTTTTGTATCAAGTATTTGACTAACCACCAGCATATTTACTTATCAATGTGTCCCTTTGAGTGCCTTCCTTGCCATGCCTGTGTACCGTGCTACTCGATTCCTAGATAAGAGCAATCATTTCTCGCATCACTGCGAAACGTTTGCATCTGCAATATCAACACATTCAAATGCGCGATCGATTTCCAGAAAATAACAAAAAAAAATCGTTTGTGGTATCCGTAGAGCTTTAACATGTAAATATATGCAGTATTCTAAAACGTAGTACGAATCCATCACCGCGAACTTCGGAGTCCCTCGATCTCCCACCCCCGTCTCTCCCACCCGCCCGCCGCTCTCCGCGGCACGGAGCCGAATGCTTGTAAGATGGAAGTAAGTAAGTAAGCGATTTGTGTTTTTGTTTGTGTACCAATCGGATAGAGACCCAGGGCTATAATTTGCAATGGAGATTATCACCGGCAGTGAGTTATTGATGGCCGGTATTAAAAGCACGTTTGATTCTCCCGCGCGGTCGGGAGCTGTTTAGCACTAAATGGATTCTGGCCACGTGTTCTGCCCAGAATGGCGCGTCAATATATCACGGTCCGAGCCTGTCTCCCGCCCTTCCTGCGGAAAATATTTCATATCGCGCACCTTTCGCCTTCACCCGGCTGTTTGAGATTCAGTATCCAATACACTTTTTATTAAAGCGACAAAAAACACGTTTTCCCGGTGATGGATAGTGAGGCGCTCTGAGAATACAGACAAACTTCGGATGCTTAAAGTCATATTACGGTTCAAATTCTCTTCGCGGCGTTACTCCTTAGTTTGCGTTCTATCATTTCATAAATATTGGATTTTTCATTCAAGCGCAACACAAGTTAGATTGAATCAATCACTGAAGTGTTCAAACACTCGTTCAACGTAATTATCACCTGTAGCATATTCGTTCCACATTTATAACGCTGTGGAGACTAAAATGAAATGAAAAATCCAAATCTGACTATTATCGATTCAACGTCGCCGTTTGAAGTATGACTCTTTTTAATAATAATGAAATGGAATTCCGGGTTTATATATCACGCAGACCACACCCCGACACGGGATGATGATCCACTCGTCAGACCATCAATCATCCCCCTTGCAGCCGATAGCTCTCACCCCTCTCCGGCTCCTTCCGCCCAGCCATCGCCCCTGCCCCCGCCCCCGCCCCCCACGCCGGAGCGCCGTACCTCTAAACCTTGACCGCCCACGCCCAATATCATCCCTCATGTCGAACAATTCGATTATGTTTCGGTTAAAAACGAAAGCGCGGAATATATTATGAATCCACATGTCCTCGCGATACATATTATTGACTTTCTGTCGCCTGGCTGTACGTAAGGGATTAATATCATATTCGAGCACACACAGAGCATGGTACGTGTAAATATTATCAAATTATCAAATGCATACATTTTGACTGTGAATGAAAAAGTTTTGAATCGTCCTTGTTTGAAATCAGTTTTAACACTTCCTGCACGTTAAGTTTACATTGCATCAGTCATAACCCGACATGTTTCCGTTGGTGCGATCGGTGTCCGATCGGCACTAGCAGCTCTGTAGTCGGGACGCATTGGTGGGACAAGTATGTCGGTCGTTAGATGCCCCGGCGGACTCTAGCCGGGGCAGAGGAATGACCTGTTGGTATGTTGCAGTGGACCTCACCAACGGACAACTGACCCCTAACAACAACACTCCGCTGCTGGCGCAAGCACTCTCAGGTAACGTGACCTTTAGTTCAGCCCCGCCCACCCGTGCATGTCTCCTCATCTCATGATCTTACTGCATTTAACCGTAGCAAATTTTTGCATAATGTACATATTAGTAGCAACTGACTTGTAAGAGTTTGAAAGCTTTAGCGTTAGTTACCAAATAATATTACATACACGACAGTTTACATCCGATAACTCTTACTCTAATATACTTTTTAAAACATACATTTTACGAATGCTGAATTCGATATACGACATATTTATATAAAAATTTAGTAAATTCAAATGAACTATCATTAAGGCTTATTTCTAGAGCGTTCGCGTATACACTAATTCGTATAGGAAAATTGCTGTGTCCATTCGCGGTAAAACCAAATCCCACCTACGGCTGCAAAACGTATAAAATACACAGTCGTATGTGTAGAGCAATGAGTTAAGTGTCGACACCGCGCGACTACGGCGGGCGCGTGGTATGCGTGTGCACAATTTATTGTCATCCCATTTTTCTATTTGTATGCATTACTCCTCGCGCTTCAAACAACACGCCCAATTCATATTTTCGCGAAAAATGCCACTCACAGATTTCGGCGCCTGTTCACTTTGTATGCAAATGTGGTTTGTTGTCTATTTATTTATTTACCTTCGCTACAATCTATTCGAAACTTTTGAATCAAAATTTAAATCCGGCCAAAAAACCGACAAAAGCATTTTGTGGTCCGCTGTTCCCAAATACATGCATTATGTATGTATGTTGATGCCGTTTTTTTATTAGGAATACAAAATTGGTAAATTTACAGTCTTTTGCGATTTAAAAAACTTTGGGGGGTTCGCGAGGAATTAATTATATCAAAAAAGTTTCTTCTATACATCCGCTACTTATGGAATAAGTTTAATATAATTTTCGCAAAATTTTAATATTTTTTGTCAATATTGGACTGAGTAAACGAATATTATTGAAGAGGATTAATGTAACTTTTCCTGAATATATTGAAGCAAATTTTCTACCGCTCGATTATGTAACGCCATTTTGTCGAGTGGTACCTGAACAGTAAATTGAATCACGAGTGATGAGGCTAATAACCCATAATTTCCGTGTCCTGACACAAAATTTGAAGAAGTACATTTCTATAAAGGATGAGTTTCCTTGTCTGCTTTTTCATCCTCATAAAAATACACCTATGAGTATAAATGTATTAGTCACAAAAAAAGAGTATTTCCATACATAGAGTTCCGCTTGCATTGGCATTATATTGATACTGATGTGGCAAGCATTCGAGTGTACCGCCATTATAAAAATACGAGGACAATATTTTGCACTCAGTTAATTTAATGTTGTTTCATAATTTTATGTAATCAAAATGTATATATGTACTGTTTCGTTAATAAATCTCTGTGTGAGAACCACATATATTAATCCAATGTTATAATTCTACGAATCTCAATTAATTATGTGGTTATAATTTCATAAATAGACAAACTATAATAAATTTCATTGAAATTCTAATTGATATTTCCATTCAAAATGAATTCTTCAAATACTGCGCAATCAAAATAAATTCCACATATTACAATACATTATACTCTAATGATAATTAATATATTTTTATGTATGTGTGTAACATATACAAGTATATCGTAAAATCAATTAAAGGGGATTGTTTTCAGATTGTTTTTTTTGCAAACTTTGTTCTTTCATTTGATTTAATTGAAGAATATTTAAATTGGCCCACGAAACGTTTTTTTCCAAACTACAATAGACATTTTATCTTGTATAAATTGCGTAATTTCGTAGTAAATTTAAAATCCACTATGAACATTGTTAAATATAACAAAAAATTCCGTTCTTTGACATTCCGGAATTCTTCTTCTTTTCAACCAATTTTACTCCACTGCTAAATATAGGCCACTTCTAAACTCTTCCAATATTTTCTATATTGGGCTATCTGTTGCCATCTACGACCCACGAGTTGGATAATATCCATACGTTCATCTTTTTTGGTCCTCGAATTATTATTTTGAAATCATTTGTAGGTTCTAGAAAAATATCATATTAAATGAATTCAACCATTCATTCGGCGATGTTTTTCTATATTGCATTCTAAAATTAATAATCTTCCGATTCTATTCGAGAAAGGACAGATTTAAAAAAAAAACATTTAGTAATGATCAATAAACTTACTCACACTCGTATGTTTAAATGTATTATATTATAGATAGGTTGTCACCTGAGAGTAAGAGGGTTCCAACTAACAAAATTTCACATTTGGATTTTTATCGTGAAAAGATTCTTACTAACCTTATCTATACATACAATAAAAAAAAACATGTAATAGTATCGTCATTTTGATGTTACGAAAAGAAACAAGTTCCATCTGATCATTCAAAACACACGATTCACTGAAGAAGGATTCATTTACACTTAGAACTTTATTATTCCAGCTGTCGCCAGAAAATTTACACGCTTCTCGGTAAAAGAGTTTCATGTGCTTCAGATGGAACCCTTTTATTCCAAGGTACACACCCGAAAACCAAAAAAACTTTGACTTCATTTTTCTCAGCTTTTTACTTTTGACAGTTGGAATCTTCTTACTCTCAGGTGACGAGGTATTATTGAAGGATTTGGATTAATATATTGAATGTGGTTGTCATGCAGCGAAAAGCAGCCTCCCGCTTGACTGTGTTGTGTTTTGTGCCCTTAGAGCTTACTCAAAGTGGTACGTACGTTGCAGTGATGAACAACTACCAGGCGGCCGCCGCGGCCTCCGGCTTCGGGCCGCCGGCCTCGCCTCACGCGGTGGGGCGCGGGTTCGGCGCGGGCGCCGCGGCCGGCTCGCCCGGGCCGGCGCTGGACATGTACAGCCCGGCGGAGGGCTACGTGCAGGCGGCCAGCCCGCAGCCGTCCGGCTTCCCGGCCATCGCCGTCAGCCGTGCGCCCCTCAACTACAGCCCTGTCAGCGTGCACTGCCGGCCTGTGAGTATTACCTTTGCTTCTTCTCTCTCTAATGTTTCATCTGTACCAATATAGTGATGCCTAGTGACGGTCTTGTAATAACAAATAATAACAGCCACAACGAAAGTCCCGGGTTCGATTCCTGGCGATGACATTGTGAAAAAAATTATCCCGTTATCTTTGGTGTGGTAGAATTCTCATAACAATAAAAATGGCGAAGGACTTGCTACCTATCACAAGTCATGAAAATCAATATATGAGTAATAGTACATTCAGTTTCTCCAAAGGAATAGGCAGAAAAAATGGACTGCCTTTATTTTCTTTCCTGATATATTCTCTCGCTTCCTCAACATTAATTCATCGTGTCATGCACGCACGTCGATTTAGCAAGTTTTTCTCGATCTTTCTCTATTTCTAGTTTCATTTACATCGTTTACAAATACTTTTTTTACCATTATTTCTTCATTCATTATTTCCGTGTGTCCAAATCATCTTAATGTTTCTTTCATTATTTTGTTCTAAGGGCTTTAAGAAAATTGAATGATGATGTTTTAAAAAAATACATTTTTTAAATCAATAGCCACAATAAGAAAAAAATGGGTTCAAATAACCTATTTTATTCAAAACTGTGGAAAGGTATGCAATTTAATAACATACTCACAGACCTGTCACTTAACTAAACCAAACATTTAATTAAATTTAGTTCATAATAGTTTCAACATTATTATTTATACAATAAAAAAATCTCAATCCCTTTGATTTTAAGACATTGTTTGTTGCATTTAATTTTTATATCTCTCACAGATATTTTTATAAATTATTTGTTTCGTGAATCTAAAATACATTTCAAAATAACATTCTTTATAAAAGATCCGAAACATTATGCTGTTTATATCAACTGATATAAAAAATATTTAAATATGTCGTTATTTTTTTTAAAATTTAGATTTTAAATAGATAAACAACTATTTAATTGTTATTAACTGTTAATGTTTGTTTGATTGATATAATGTTCTATAAAAGTCAAATATCAATATTTTTAACAATTTCTTCCAGTTTTTTTTTAAGATATAATTTTTTTGTGTAATTTACTAATAATTAAATGAGCTTATTATGGACCTTTCAGATTCACAAAAGAAATGTAAGGGCGTACAAAAGTTACAATATTTATTAATTGATATAATATTTTAAATAACCAATATTGAAACCTTAATAACACATTTTTAAAATAAAATTATTTTACAAAAAATCTCGTAAAAATATTGTTTTTTTATTGCTAACTGCCTCATTAGTTTTTCATATCCAAAAAATATGCTATTATTCAGAGCTGATTTATAAGTTCTTTTGGCGTTTTCATATTCGAGGAAATGGGAAAATGTTGGGTCCATTGGTAGAAATAATACGTTCCGGATGTTTTATATGCGGATCATCCTTAATTCAAAATATCGGTCCGAACTTCTAAGTTAGTCGAAAAGCTATTATCTTTTTGGCATATTTATTCAATATATCAGAAAATATGTGTTATAGATTTTTCCTAGTAGGAAAAGTTCGCACATCTTTTATGAAACTTTTTTTACGGCGTGTATATTTTTTCCGTAATCCCATTTTGTAAATGTACAACCTCTCAGTAAAATTCCCGAAAAGTGACTATACTGTGCTACTAATGTAATTTGTCTTTCTTTTATAATGTTCTAGGTGACGTCAGCTGATTAATACAACCTTGTTTGAATATTTCTTTTTGCTAAATTCAAGGTTTTTCAGGACCCGCTTATTCCGGCTGCTTTCACTAACGGGTACCATTGAAGGTGGATCTACTAATTTTGCAAACGTGAGTAACTTGTTTTAATATTTTTCTTAAAATTGCAATAATACAAATAATTCTTTTAAATGTACTCTTCAGAGGAAAATTACGTAAGATACATTTATTTATCTATACTATGGTTAATATTTTTTTATTCTTTCGTATGAAATTAAATGACATAATTTGTGGTGTTGCCTTATAAAAAAAATTTAAAACACTTTTATATTTTGTTTTTTGTTTATATGGTTTTATCGAACTTTTTCACTTCCGCCAGAGCTTCGTCAGGATTACAAAATCAAACTGTTTGTTTCAATATATTCACAAGGATTTTTATTAGTACTTTTTTTCGTGAATATATATAATAATATTATACATTTTAAATATAACTTTTTTTATGTGAGAGATTCAACATTATGCTGATTTTATGTTCTGGGATATAAAAATATCGATATATCGTCGGTTCAAAGGTAAAACTCATTAAGTGACATTTAAATACAATATATATTTTTTGCAATTTCTGTATCAGACTTGTGAATTCTACGTCAGAAATTATAATAACTGTGATTCTTTAATAAATATACTTGGTGATTATTTTCTGACGTAGAATTCACAAGTCTGATACAGAAATTACAAAAAAAAATTGAAATGTCGCTTAATGAGTTTTACCTTTGAACCGACGATATGCAGTACTTCATTTGTAAAAACCCTGATAAAGCTCGGTTCGATAAAACAATATAAGTAACTAAGTCACCACTAACGCGTCCCTTTGCCCACAGCTGGACCGGGCCGCCGCCCGCCGCCGGACATCCACCTAACCTAACCTTATCACCGACAGCCGCCCGCCGCCTCGTATTGTATGTTTGCATCCTCCGCGCCCCATCCTCTGGCGCTACCGTCTCGGGACAGCGCGCGAAACAAGTTTGCAAAAATAAAATATGAATCCAGCGGAGACGAGCGACCACATAAATGTTACTTATTACTACAAATATCTATTTATTACGATACTGTAAATATTTTTTTTAAATAGATTATCATCATTATCAGAAGAACGATTCAACTGTACCTACCTTCTTATGTCATCTGCTATCCTAAATAATGTGGTGTCAAATAATCAATTTATTCGTAATGAAATATAAATGTCACATTTTTGAAGTATTCTCATAGCCATGGTAATAAGAATAATATCAGTGTATAAAGTATTACGAACATTACAACTAGGTTACTCATCTCTCTAATATTGCTGCGATGTCAGTCATAGGCTTCAGCGAATATTTTCTCTCTCGATATTGTCTGTATTCAAGTTTCACTTCTGTCATTACCCCCAGGGGGATTTGTGTAAAAATGTTAGTTTTGACTGTAATTTTTAATCTAATTACTTTGCCGATTCGTTATTTCGCTTTGATAAATAGATGTAAAGACATAATACCGTGTAAAATAAATGGCATGTTAAAAGGCTTCTACGAACACCGCTTGAGGAATATTCTTTTGACAATCTCGCATGTACATACGTATCGCGGTATGAGTACGAGCAGCAAATGATGCAGAACCCGTATTAAATGTCCCGACCAGAGCGTGGCAGCGCGCCGCGCCCCGCGCCGCAGCCGCCCGCGCCGGCCGCGGTGCGGGACGCGCGCCGCCGGTACACCGTACAGCGTGCACCCCTACCAACATTCAACACTAACGGTTATAACATAACTCTTTGATTATTACTATTATTACGATAGATTATTATGATGTAAATTAATTAATATGAATAATACCCAAAAAAGAATAAAAAAAACTTTAATTACACTTAAATATATGGCGATAGTTTATTTATATTATTATAAATTGTATGAAATAATTAAATTGTAATTCACAAATCTTTAATAACATAATGGTTATGTCTCCACATGTTGAATGCAACAGCAAATGTTTTTATCTTATATCTTAAAGATCGCTAATAACCCTAGGTAATTACAATACACTTATACAGTAACCTATGAATATGGAGGAGAATTGGAGGAGACGTGACCGCGGGAGTACACGATATATTTTTGGATGAGCGAAGCGACGGTCGCTCGCCGCTCTCCGCCCCCGCCCCCGCCCCCGCCAGCGCCCCCCGGGCGCGCGAGGGGCGCCGCGCATTGTGTGTTTATTATGGTTACGATTAATATTAAACATAAGTTCATTTGTCAATTCCCATTTATCAACATTTATCTAAAGTTAATGAGGTCCTAAATTAGGATTTTCAGACATTACTTATGAACATTAAAATTAATTCTAATGATATTTTTGCAGCTACTTGTTATCATTTTGTTGTGATTGTTATCACGCTGATGTTGTTATAATTTTTAATAAACTTCTCGAATGTCGACTTGAATTTGTTTTGTGTTATTTGATATAATCAAAGTGGTTATTTCTTGGAAACCTTTCGATACTTACTTATTACATTATACTCGTATTATCGTTGCCACCTCCGCATGCTGATCATCCGAGCTCCACAGGACCGCTTGTATTCCGACTAAACAAAAGAAACCGACAGGGTATTTGAACCTAGAGTGTACGGGCAAGGCCAACAATAACATTGTGATGTTACGATTTAAGTAACTACTTTCATTTCTTATAAACAATTCTTTCAATACAAAGCTAACAAAGTCAATGTCAACTAGATATCCTCTGTCCCCCGTGCGTTCTGATTAAAATTCGTTGTTTTACTAGGATGCTATCACTTTTCTTCCAACTCTTGGCGCTGTTGGTATCAGTTGTTCTAGCCGATATTATAAATATAGAGGAAGAAATTTGGAAGTAGTCGTAACTTGTAAAAATAATGAAAATATCCTACCATTTATATCTATCACTTCATTCACATTTCCTTAACCCCATTTGAACATCATTCATTACTAAATAATTGCCGTACGTAATAAATTAATACATTTACAAAAAAAATCCCGTTTTAAATACAGATATGATTATTTTCGTGTCTTTGAGTAATTGAGTGTATATAAGATTGTCCATTTCCGAACCGCTCCTCCCGCCGCAGCAGGTAGCTCGGAGTCCGGCCCCCGCTGCCCGGCCGCCGCACCGCCGCACCACGGGCGCAGCGGCCGCAGCGGGCGCCGGGGAGTCGACCATCACACGGTACCGAGCGTAACGAACATACACACATGTACTAACCTTTTTTCAGACATTATAGTTAAGAATAATATAATTGTTTAGGTTAAAAAGAATCTTAGATAAAAAAAAAATCAATCTTTTAAATATTATATAAATATGTTATATAAATGTTTCCTGTTATAAAATATATTAATTATTGATAATATTTGTTTAAGAACTTAAATGATTTGCTTTGAGTAAGCTACGTAATGTTACTATTAATAATATCAATAGTCCCGATAATATCAATAGCCTAGCGCTCGCCTGTCCCTACGAGTACAACACTCGGCCCTCTAGGACCCGGCCTCGCCCGAGCACTTTCTGTGAACTCCCAGTCCGCTGGAAGCCGCCTGCCGTCCAGAAGAGAAAATACTCCGCCGTAGGATTACGCAATAACCGGTGACTAACATTCACTCATCGAAACTTCTCAAACACCACATATTCGTAATTTTAAATCTTTTGTAATTAATATTATAATTCAATGTGTGTTTAATAATGTAACTAGATATCAAATAATAAAAAAATACTTTACAACTTTTATAGTGATCAATAAATAAACATACTTCTTTTATTAAACAAATAACTAGTTGAGAAACGCCGTAAATTACAAATGTTTCGATCAATACTTGTTGCTATGTGTGCAAAGTATTTTCTCGTAGCTTTTCGAAATCTTGCTAATCTAGTCAGTCTCAGTACTGAGAAGCGGCTACTACCATCCTGACATTGCGAGCGCGGCCAATGTATCGTCAAGTCAGTGCTCCGAGCAATCACGGCACATTGCATCCGACATCGCCGGCAGCCACTGGCTTCCTCTGCCGTGGTGATTGCAAGCGATAGGACTTGGAACGCGGGCGGCCCTACTGGCCAGAATCGCCAGCGACCACGTCGTACAACAACGGTCGGCCGCGGCTACCGTAGCTAGAAAAGTATTAAATAATTTTCTTCGACTCTACAATGATTAAAGTGTTTGAATTAATTGCATTTTCCCTCTTCTTGTGTTACGTAATATAATGTAGATATTAATCAGATGTTGAGACAATGTTCATGTATGCACGGTGTATTCGAATTATTTTGAATATTTGGCTTACAAATTGTGGTTAAACCACGATGAATCGTTGTTTATATAGTAATATCAGTGTCCAGCAGCCGCTTGGTTTCTTGTCAAATTTCTACTCTAAATGTATTAATTTCGTATTTTCCTAATTATTATTATGATTAATTTATATCGTCTATGCATATATTTTTATTCTAATCGGTTACAGAAAAGATATTGTCAAGCTTCGTCATCCGAGCGCTAGATCCTTAGTTGTGTTAATAAAGTAGAGATCCGTTTAGATCGTCGGAAATTCAAATGGCCCATAATATTTTGTCCGGTCTTAAATAGATAGATTTTGTTACATCGAAAGTAATGTCAGATCTCAATGTAAAGGTACTAAAGCAAGAATTGAATGAAATTTGTTTATTTTCATACCCTGTACCTAACTATTATATATTTTAATATATTTTCGAGAAAATAGTTATGTTAGGAGAAACGACTGGTAAATGTGTAGCATCGTAGCGGTGCCCTTCAATCGAGCGCAGGCAAGGCACCGTAGAGTACCGTAGAGACGTGATCCGTGGACCAAGGGTGACCGCGGGGCGCGAGCAGGGCGCCGGGCGCGCCACGCGCCGCGTCCGCCCCGGCGCGGGAGGAGAGCGCCCGCTCGCTCTGCAACTGACATTTCCTCCCTGTCCTAAGCTACCCTAAAAAGTATTTTTTTTACCTTGACAAGCATTTTGTGTATATATTCTTTATAGTTAACATCTGTTGCGACGATAAATATTATCTTAAAGTGAATGCATATTATGTATCTACTCGTGTACATGTAAGAAATATTGTAAAAGATTTTAACTTTTAAATTTGGATTCTTTAACATTACAATTATTTGCTCCCTTTTACACACCGTTTTATTTTGTAAAGCGTTTCTTTTAATTTTTGGAAGGAACTTGCGTAGAACGTGAATGCATTTATCAACTCTTAGTTGTTTCCGGTTAGTCGGTGAAACCTTTTGAAGTTTCGCGCTATAGTTGTTTGAGCTTTAATTATGCAAGGAAAGACTCGAAGAATGTTGCACATTTCGTTAATTAATTTGCAAGCTGAAAATATTATTTCCAATTGGAATTTTCTTCTAAATTGCGTGCTTCGCGTGCTGACTGATTTTCAATAGCAATAAAAATCAATTACTTATTTAAGGAATTAACATGATCAATATTTTATTCGGTGTCATATATATATTTATAATTGTATAGAAAAATATCTCTTAAATACCTAATGTAAACTTTTATCACATGTTTTGATGTATTTTCACGATTCTTGGCTGTTGTCTTACGTTCGGAGCGGTTTCCCTTACCGCTAGTTGTATGTATTCGTGTGTGTACGTGCCACCCACTCGCCAGCCCCTCGCCAGCCCCGTACGGGCTTTCCGTTCTCACCGAATCTCGCTCGAGAGGCTGGAGGGACGTAATGAGCCTCCTGGAAGTTATAACCTGTCCCGAGCCGAGTTATCTTCCTGCATCCGAGTTTCACTTCACAGCAGAAAACTGTTTTACTCGAGATTTCTGTTACGCGACATCCCCACTCGATATTGGAATAGGATTTTCATCTTGTTCCAACCTTCCTGAATTTGCAAAATATTAATTTTAACGGAAAATATTCCCAACACGACGCAATGGGCGCACCCGATGTTGGCTCGCCGAGTCTGGCGTCGCTCGCTTCTCCTCGGACTGTGTACATGACTTCTTCAGCCGGTGAGAGTGACGTGTTTGATCTTATTTTAATTAGATAGTGGATTATGCAATGGAAGCTACCCGAAATCGCGACGCTAAGCGATCGCGCCGAGTGCGGGCCCAGCGCCCGCTGCGCTCGGCCACACGGGCCTCGATTCGGGGACTGGCTCTTTATATCTCATTTTTATGGTAAATACATTGATAAGTGATTCTATCTCATTGTGTATACATTGTGGTTTATGAAATATTCAAATTTCTTATTATAAATTATAGTCCCATTATTGAATATTAAAATGTATCGATGTAATTATAAACATTTTCTGTCTTACATAGAGAAGAGTGTACGGGGTGCGGGAGGAAGGAGTCAAGTCAAATCCATAGCATTTGTTGCCGAGAGCGCCATCGTTCTTCCCATCCTCCTCCCTCGCCCCTTTGTTGTACATTATTATCTCCGAAAAGAACATGTATCTCGACAATATTTATTCATATATACTATATGTTTCGGTTGTATATTATTCAAACCTTTAAAATGGGCCTTACTTAAATACTCAAGCAAAACGTGCTGTCCAAATTTTACTGTTTAAATAACGGCGTTTTGATTGAAACCTGATGAACTGTACGTTGGAAGGTCGAGAATGGGATCGTAGATTGTAAAGTGCGAGCGCGCGGCCTGGCGGGCCCCGTGGGTGTCCGCCTAGCGCCCGCCTAGCCCGGGACGGCCGTGTCGCGCGGCACAGCCTCGCCCGGACGCCGCCGCGCCGCGAGCCGCCTCACCTCCACCTTCACGCTTCACTCGCGACGTTTTAGCCCCTTGCCCACTTTGAAAGCCGACATCGGCTTCTTGCAATAAGAAAGCAATAACCATATTCTTCGTATGGATGCTTTTGACTTTGATTATAATGAAATTATTACATAATTACGATAACAATTAGTAGATACGTACGTTATGATGAAATTTTACACTATGATAATAAACGAATGCGAAGGAGGCGTATTATGCTGACTGTACAGAGGCCCGGCTCGGCCCTATCCGCGTGCCGCGTGCCGCGCGCTGCGTGCCGCGAGCCGCGTGCACTTTCAGTTATTGGAACATTCATGTATATCTAAACATTATATTATAATTATGAACAAAATAAATGAATGAATAGTGAGCCCCTCCAGGCTTGGGTGTATGATGACGTATGTATACACATTGTGCAATGTACATATACCTATACGATCACAATGATTTAAGACAAGGTTCACATCGTGCCGTGTGTATGTGGGAATAAATATAATATGGACATTGTTCAAACTACCTGTTGTTTTATTTTTACTCCGCGACCCTCTTCCTTCCAGCCCGTCCTAATCCACAATTATTGTAAGAATACAAGACCCCACTGTACGCTATACTTTGTCAGAAACCATTTTAAATTTGGAATATTGCTGGAAACAAATCAATATTTAGCGTAAACGCGTCCCCAAGTCTTGCATTCATACAATAAAATAGAAAACTGATATAAGTATATAAAAATACTGAATATGTATATAAATATAATATTCTTTAAAAAAAATTACATCAAAAGCAAAAATTAAATGGACAAAAGGGATTCTACTACACGGTCAGAAGCAAATCAATATGAAGAACACATTATGCAGTTTACAACACACACATATAAAATACAATTCATCATAAGAAAAAGATAAGAATATGCGGTAAGTATACGCAGACTTATTAAAGAGGAGTAAGTATTTTTTAAAAATCTTAAAGGAGATATATACGCTTTAAACCATTCAACTGTTATCCATTTTTATTTGTAACTAATTACTTAAGGGGTTAACGCCACCTTGGGGCTCGAAAAAATAGGTATAAAAATAAACTTTTTAAACATAGCTATTATATATGTATAATAAAATAATCTTTATTTTATACATGTTCAAAGTATTTCTATAAACAGTTTATAATTTTAAAGATTGAAAAAAAAATGCGGAGATAAAAGCCGACATGTACATGATTTCTTAAAAATGCATTGTCTGAAATCAAAAAAACAAATAGTTTATAATTAAAAAAAATTAATTCTATCAAGTGACGTAGGTTAAGGATTTAATATTTTTGTAGAAATGGCAGCAGTTTGAAAAAAAAATCTTTTGAACTTGAAATTTTGAGATAATTTTTTTTTTTTTACTTTTGAAAATGACACAATCCAAAAAGCCTAAGTAACAATTCATATAATATTATGGAAAATAGCTGTTGTAAATTTCAACCAAATCGTTTGATTAAATCGGGAGATATCGTGTACACCGTTTTGAATAAAGTAGTTTCAAGAAAAACGCATAAGAAAAAAAAAATAGGACGTCAGCGTCATTAAATCAATTTTTTTTATGACTAGTCTGCGATTCCTGAACCGTACATGAGGTCTTCTATTGTTGCTGCGGTGTCCTCTGATTTCTTTTGAGCTCCTCTGATTTTTTTAAATTTCAGGGTGACATACCCCCTTAAAAACCGATGTCGTCCACTGCTGGACATAGACCTTCTAATCTAATCTAAGTATTTGTATTAATCTAATGAAAATACGTTAGTATTATTCTTTTCAAAACAAATTAATTTGGTATGGATATTAATAGCTTTTATGTAACGCATTTTTTTTTTAATTTAATATTATAATTGAAAATACTTTAAAAACATATAGTTTGTTTTTATATCTTTTATACTTTTATTTTGTATTTTAAACTACAAACCTGTTTCGCCTTTTCAAAATAATAATACACTTAAAAGAAAATAAATAAATGTATACTCAAATTCTATTCGTATATTCGAGTCTCTTATTTAATATCGTAAACCATAAATTCAGTGATTTGTTTGAAGGGGCAAACAAATATATTTTTTCAAAATACATAATATATATTTAGATTTCTTAACTTGCTGTATATTTTAATTGCTTTGGTCGCAGAGGTACGAGCCTCGCTTAGTGCTTAGACCAGTATGTTGACGGCAGTAACCTTGGCGAAACCGATCGCTGTCGAAAAAAAGACAAAAATGGACCAAGTTCTTATAACACATCGATTTATTTAATTATTACATAAAATTAAATTCAATCAAAGGATTTCAGTAAAATCATTCGTTCTTAATGAGAATGTATAATTATAATATTTGTGTTATTTTGTTATATATACGAGTATAACAAAATATATTATAATTTTTTTAACTTTATCATGATATTTGGTCCATGGACCAAACTAGTTTATTTCCAATTTTTATATTATTTTCCTCCAATTTCATAAACTTAAAAAGAAATAAATTTGAACGAGATAGTAAGTGCTGTAAAATGTATGAAAGGTGGAGAAGCTGTCGGATATGACTGTGTAGCCTTAGAGTTTATCAAAAACGGTGGGCCGGTGGTTTCAGCATGGTTATATAGACTCTTTAACCAGTGTTTAGAGGAGGGATATACGCCGCTCGACTGGAGGAGGGCTGTTATCATGCCTCTGTATAAGGGAAAGGGGTCTCGTATGGACTGTGGAAATCACCGGGCAATAAGTCTATTAAGCGCCGTTGGTAAACTCTACGGTCGAATTTTAATAGAAAGAGTAAAAAAGACGACGACTGAAAGAGTATGGGATGTTCAAGGCGCTTTTATGACCGGAAGAGGTTGTATGGATCAGATTTTTGCACTTCGAACGCTTGCGGAGAAGTTTATGGCCAAAAACCGTAAGCTTTTCTGTGCGTTTGTCGATTTGCAAAAAGCCTATGATCGAGTGAACAGAGAAAAACTGTGGTCAATCTTGTCCGAATACGGAGTGAGCACAAAACTAATACGAAGGGAGCACTGCCAGTGTTAGGGTAAATGGGGACATCACGCCCTGGTTTGATATCACGAAGGGTGTTAAGCAGGACTGCGTGATGTCTTCATGGTTGTTCAATCTGTATATGGACAAGTGTATGAAAGAACTTAAAGTTATAAATGCTGGTGTTAAGATGAGTGATCTGTCTGTAAACTGTTTGCTTTACGCGGACGACGCCGTTCTCGATGCGGATAGTGCGGACGAATTACAAGTCTTGGTGTCGAGAATGTATGAGGTATGCAAGTCGAACGATGATGAATGATGAAATTTAATGATGAATGTCGGAAAGTCAAAGGTGTTAGTTTTTGAGAGGGAAGAGCAAATGACAGTTTGTAATATAAGTGTAAATGAAGAGAACTTGGAACAGGTGAGGGAATTTGTGTATTTAGGTAGCATGTTCACAGCGGATGGCCGAACGGACAGTGATGTTGAAAAAAGGGTTGGTGCGGGTAACAAAGTGAATGGAGCTTTAAAGTAGTTATTGGAAACAAGAATTTATCAATGAAAGCGAAAATGGCCGTTCACAATGGAGTTCTGGTCCCAACCCTTATGTATGGAAGCGAAGCATGGAACTGGCAGAAGAAAGATGAGAGCAGAATAAATGCGGTAGAGATGGGGTCCCTAAGACGTATGTGTGGTAGAACGATGTACGACAGAATCTCAAATGCTGATATTAGGAAGGAATGTAGAGCGAAAGAAGGTATTATGAACAAAATTATGAAAAGTTCGCTGCGTTGGTTCGGACATATGGAGCGCATGGGTGAAGAAAGAATGGTTAAAAAAGTATACATTAACAATGTAAATGGAGTAAGGAGTCGAGGTAGACCGAGGAAAACATGGCATGACCAAATTAATCAAATATTAAAAGTTGGTCATGTCAAAAGCCGGAAGAATCGACGTGCGTGTATGACTCGATGTATGAATGTGGAGGAAGCTAGAGAGGTGTGCCAGGATAGAGTAGTGTGGCGGTCCATTCTCTCTGCCTACCCCTGCGGGAAACGGCGTGATGGTTTGTTGTTGTTGTTGTTAAAAAGGAATAAAATTGTGTTTAAATTCATAAAAAAAACGAATTCAAATGGGTCAATTTACATTTAAAATATATTTGAAGTTATAATTAATTTTTCGACACCCACCAACGTGGGTGGGTGATAAACCGATGAAAATTTTGTTGACTTGTGCTATAATATAATAATTTTAAAAATATACCTTTATAATATAGACTTTCATCACTTGAGTATACTAGTGGAGATATTATATCAATTACTTGTAATTTTTTTTATTAATAACTTTGTTTTTTTTTTATATAATCGAATAAAATAAAATAAAGGGTTTTTATTTTAAACCTTACATTTCTTAACAACAGAATTTACGACAACATTTACAATAACAATTTGTCTTTATGTAGTATTATTCCTTACAAACGGTTTTATTAATAGAATAAACTTCTACAGAAGATGTCTAGGTGTATGAATTTGCCATTGCCTGTTTCTAGTTTACCTCTACGACTTGCGTAGTTTACGGCTGGCGTAGATCCCCCATACGCCTTTGGCTACAGTGTAGGCGTAGTACTGGGAGCTAAGGCGCCGGAGTAATATTCTATAGTAGTTAAGGTTTGTGCGTAAGTATTAATAAATAATTCAATGTGAAATTTACTTCCCAGGAGTATTTCTAGGTTGTCTACAGCAATGTATTTGCACTTTTCTATTTTAAAGTACAAAATATTCAACCGAATACTTTACGATATTAATGTTTTAGGCCGCATTTGTTTTAATTCTTTTTAATTAATCCATTACATTTCTCTTACAATTAATATAACCAGTTTATGTATTTTTAAAAAGTATTTATTTTACTCATGCAAAAATAAATAATTTAATCCTAGTGATAATGAAGGCTTACTACCGTCGAAACATGTAGAGAAAAATAATCTCATTATTGGAAATCATCACGCCATCTCCCCGAATGGTTAAGTAGGAAGAGCGGACCGCCATACTGTTCCATCCTGGCGTACTTCTCAGGATTCCTCTATATTCTTACATTGTGTCGTGCAAACACGTCGAATTCATCGACTTCTCATGTGACCGACATTAATGTTTGTTTGATTGATTTTGACCGACATCATTAATGTTTGATTGATTTGATCATGCCACGTTTTCATGGGTCTACTTCTATTTCCAGTTTCGTTTACGTCGTTTACGAATACCTTCTTCACCATTCTGTTTTCATTCGATATTTCTATGTGTCTCAATCCTTTCATAATTTTGATCATAACACTTTCATTCACACTGGATTCACTATTTATTTTTGCATTTGCCGCTCTATAATATACAGGTTTACTACACATTCGTCTAAGACAGCGGTCGGGGAACTGGGGTAAATTACCCCAAATGGGGTAAAAATGATTTTTTTTAGGGGTAATAAGGAAATTTTTCTAGTGTGCTTTTTCATAAACCTGTTAGTATTTTAACAAACTTAAACAATTCGGGTGTGTGTGTGAGAACATTTTTTTTATTTTCCTTGTAAATTGATTTAATAAATAATGTTTATTTAAAATATATTATACATTGATTGGCTTCTTTTCAAAATGGGGGGAGGGAGTAATATCGACTTACGAATAAATATTATGGGGTAATGGTTAAAAAAGTTTCCCGACCGCTGGTCTAAGAGATCTCATTTCTATTGCATATATTCTATTTTCATCCTTCTTTTGCCAGTTATATGATTCACTTCCATACATAAGAGTCGACACAAGATCACCATTGTGCACAGCCATCTTAACTTTTTTAGGCTTTTGTTGGCAATGATAACTTGAAATGAATTTTACATGCTATGTACTTAATTGTATAACGCGAAGACTGTAAGCGTCTTAGGATTAAAATCTTGACCTTTAAGAACGATACACCTTCATGAAAAGATGTTCGCTCCGTCGCAATCACAAAGCGCCATTCGTATTGAATTAAAAAAAAGTGTGGCAATGAGGCACAAGTCGCTCAAAGCGAGGGTTCTCGTGGTGTACTAACAAGCCCCTCGAC
This sequence comes from Lepidostoma basale, assembly GCA_022606425.2. Classification (NCBI taxonomy): domain Eukaryota; kingdom Metazoa; phylum Arthropoda; class Insecta; order Trichoptera; family Lepidostomatidae; genus Lepidostoma; species Lepidostoma basale. The sequence goes on from JAHDVF020000167.1 coordinate 776,027, forward strand.
CCGTCACTCGGCCCGCGGGGACAATCCACATCTTGGCGTGACAAAGAAGCGCTCAAGATGACACCGAAACCCTCGCAATCCGTTCACACTCCGCGGGAGTGAAAGCGAGAAATGACGTTCTTTTAATTACGCCACATACTTTCTACAAAAAGAGACTTTTCTTCTCAAAAGCTCCCAACGCCTTTGAATAACGAAAGCTACAATAATACAAAAAAAAAGAGATAGATACTTAAATACCACATTAAATCGTTGATCTTTATATTGTAATGTATACTTATATGTGTTTGTGTATATAAATATATGTATCTATTATATAATCCTCGTTCCATAAACATCATTAACATTTAAAAAAAACTTACCGTTCTTTCTTCATTCATTATATCCATGTAAATGATTCTCCAAACGTGGCACGTGGCATGATTCTTTCATTATTTTGTTCATAACACTTTAATTCGCACTGCATTAAATTTTTATAGTTTCATTCGACACTCTATCATACACAAAAAATCTGAGGAAAACGTGGCACGATCAAATAAATCAAATATTGAATGTCGGGCACGCGAGAAGTCAGAGAAAGCGACATGCGATGTATGAATGTTGATAAATCGAGAGAAGTATGTCAGGAAATAACAGTGTAGTGGTCCATTTTTCTGTCTACCCCTTCGGAGAGATGGCGTAATGGTTAGTTAGTTAGTTAGTCTTATTTATATATACTATAAACATACTTCCTAAATATACAAATCGAAAACCTTCGAGGGAGAGTGACAAGACTATGACGGCCACGTC